>JABMIG010000538.1:5000-44001 GCA_013187285.1 Cyclotella cryptica | reverse complement strand
TGATACAAGTGATAAAACCAGCCAGGTATTTCACCTTTCTTGAGAGAGGGCCATTAAGATTATTTGATTATTGTTGACCTGGATCAGGATTCATCTGTTACTGCACTTTACTGATTTTTCCCATGTATGGTCAGGGGGTGATTGGTTTAGAATGTCAGCTGATGACGTATCAAGGGTGTGACAAAGTCAATAAATTGCAGTTTACTTGTTCAGTTTGCTAGAACCTGGGCATGAGTGAGACAATTAGGAGCATGGCCTGGGGCCTCTCAATTAATTCATTATTGCCATTTTATTTCTGAGAGAGTGATAAGTAGTACTGTACTTAAGTTGACTGTACTGAAATTTTGTGAAATAAGTTTTTACTCTTAGTGATTTTTAGTGCCATTAGTTATAAAGTATGACCTTCTATTGGTCTTTTATAACTAAGCGTGATATTATGAGAAAACGAATTTTTTATGGGTAATCAAAAATCTTTATTGTTTTGTGATCATTATGACCTATAAATATTTAACTGAATTATATCTTATAAAATATATGACCGCATTCAACATTTATAGGTCGCGCAGTTTAATTTGATTCTACTATGTCTTTTACAGCAAAGAGAGAGCTCGCGACACGTGGATATAACCGGTTGCACGCACTGTTGCACGCTCTGCTGATATGGGCGTATTATCGGAAGTTTGCAACCGATGTTGTAAATTCCTCGTGGGAATTCCGCCATTTTTATCTGTCTCAGTTGACACGTGATGTCTCATTCCCGCGACCGACTGACCAGTGAATGGATTTCGTATACTACGAGATTTAATATTAATTCCTTTTCATGTAAAATAATTTACTTCAATTTTTAACGTAGTATTTTTGCAACATAGGTTTGCGAACGTGTTGCACGATTTCATCGTGTGCAACCTAAAAACATCGTGTAGCGCGGTTGCAAAAAATCAAGGTACAAAAAAACGGTCACACTCTAATTATCGAAATACCACACACAAGTTACTTACTCTATAGTAAAGGTATGTTATAGTTACCTACCTATAAGTACAATTGCAACACAGCTGTTTTGCACATAATGTAGTGCTTGTGCATACCCCAGATTTTGGCAAGAGCAATACTTTGGGGGGATGTAGCTTGGCAAAGAGAACAGAAGTCCCATCGTCATCCAATCATATTCAATTAAACTGGAGGGCCATGCATGAGGAGTGGATTTGATGAAGAAAAATCTGGCCTGATTTCAAAGCTGCAATGTAAAGAACTTAACATTAGTAGTAAAAACTAATTTTGTAAGTGTCATCATGCTTAAAAACAATGACTTAATAATGTTGTGAGTGTACTTATGTGTTGTTTGTTGACTAACAAAGTGTGTGTAATTAGTCACACACACACGAATGCACACATGGATATTGCGAGAAGTTACTTTGAGTTTGTTGTGTTCATTGAAGTTGATAACTGTAAGTTTCTATTTTAAGTGTGATAACTTTCAAAAAATCCCCAACATTTCATACATGGTTTCTTCATTACTTAAATGAAGTTTTTATTTGTAGTATTACTTGAGCAGAAACTAAGTTACCATAATTTTGATTTTTCCAAGCTTGAACCTACTTATAGTAGAATCTGCATCCAATTAAGAGCACACACAGAATTTTTGTGATTCTATTAGGCATGTTCTATCAGATACTGATTTCAGTAAATTTGACTTACTTCAGCCTGAGCAAAATAGGATTCTAATTGTATATGGTTAGAACTTCTGTAAGGTACATTTCTTTCTTGTATGATATGTGAGCCAACCAATCCACCCAGTTCATGCACTTGCCTTGTACATCAATAACCACCATCCACCATGGCACTTTTGCTGTTGCCACAGTGATGTTCCTGATCTCAACACACAGACTTAGTGTAGAGCCATTGTGGAGATAACATCTTCATTCTCCCTACACAACATCAATATAGATAGCCAGAGTCAAAATGTGACACAACGGTTAGATTTAATTGTTTACATTTATTTTACAGCAGCTTAGTATTTATTCTCTCCAAGTAAAAAATAACCCATTCACTATGGCACTGATAATATAATTAATTTCATAATTCACGTTGACAATTGCATATCAATGAACAGACACATGATTTATCATATGAAATTTTGCCACTGCTAAATGCTTTCCGCAGGGAGTTCATAAAATTGCATCAAAATAAGAGGTAAGCTGAACAATTGCAACTCCATTTTTCTGTTGAGAGAGGGTCAGTGGTAGAAGGATTGCAATCAGACCTTTGATTGTCCTGCAAGACAGGAAATTTTCGACTGTGGCGATAAATATCACCAGATTGAGTCGTCAGATGTCGTCAAAAGATTTTTGATGGTCATTAACAGGCCGTCACCTGGGTTGTCTGAGATCATCAACCAAAGTCATCAGGGTCATCAGGATTGTTTTTTGTTGTCAATTAGGTTGTCAGGTGCCATCACATGGAGTCACATGGGTAGTCACAGAAGATCTGTTGGGTTGTCAGTTAGGTTCGTCAGCCGTCATGGTCATCACAGAGTCATACTTTTTGTCACTTGCTCTCACTCAGGGGATGAGTAGGTATTTGTGGAAGGTTGTCAAGTTGTCAAGTGGGTCATCAGTGTCGTCATGAGGGGTCGTCGCGAATAGTCATGAGTCGTAACAAGGGTTGTCAAAGGTCGTCACCACAAGTCATCAGGATCATCAAAAGGTCTTCACCAAAAGTCATCAGGTCATCAAAGTGTTGCCACACGCAGTCCTCAGGGTCATCAGATGGTCGTGAAAGGTAGTCACATGAGTAAAAATGCCAAAGTCGTCACTTATCGTCAGTTTGGTTTGCCAAAACTTCCACTTGGCAAAGTTGCCTGTCTTGCTGATCTTCACCCTGTTTTCAGATACAAGAGGATTGAGGAAATGCATTGGCACCTACATTGAATGGTACTTGACCAAGGACACTCAATCTCTTTAATTGACAAGTGGGACTGATCATGGTATCAAGCTGACTATGAATCCAAATGGCTGTATACAGTGTGATACAAGTGATAAAACCAGCCAGGTATTTCACCTTTCTTGAGAGAGGGGCCATTAAGATTATTTGATTATTGTTGACCTGGATCAGGATTCATCTGTTACTGCACTTTACTGATTTTTTCCCATGTATGGTCAGGGGGGTGATTGGTTTAGAATGTCAGCTGATGACGTATCAAGGGTGTGACAAAGTCAATAAATTGCAGTTTACTTGTTCAGTTTGCTAGAACCTGGGCATGAGTGAGACAATTAGGAGCATGGCCTGGGGCCTCTCAATTAATTCATTATTGCCATTTTATTTCTGAGAGAGTGATAAGTAGTACTGTACTTAAGTTGACTGTACTGAAATTTTGTGAAATAAGTTTTTACTCTTAGTGATTTTTAGTGCCATTAGTTATAAAGTATGACCTTCTATTGGTCTTTTATAACTAAGCGTGATATTATGAGAAAACGATTTTTTATGGGTAATCAAAAATCTTTATTGTTTTGTGATCATTATGACCTATAAATATTTAACTGAATTATATCTTATAAAATATATGACCGCATTCAACATTTATAGGTCGCGCGAGTTTAATTTGATTCTACTATGTCTTTTACAGCAAAAGAGAGAGCTCGCACACGTGGATATAACCCGGTTGCACGCACTGTTGCACGCTCTGCTGATATGGGCGTATTATCGGAAGTTTGCAACCGATGTTGTAAATTCCTCGTGGGAATTCCGCGCCATTTTTTATCTGTCTCGGTTGACACGTGATGTCTCATTCCCGCGACCGACTGACCAGTGAATGGATTTCGTATACTACGAGATTTAATATTAATTCCTTTTCATGTAAAATAATTTACTTCAATTTTTAACGTAGTATTTTTGCAACATAGGTTTGCGAACGTGTTGCACGATTTCATCGTGTGCAACCTAAAAACATCGTGTAGCGCGGTTGCAAAAAATCAAGGTACAAAAAAAACGGTCACACTCTAATTATCGAAATACCACACACAAGTTACTTACTCTATAGTAAAGGTATGTTATAGTTACCTACCTATAAGTACAATTGCAACACAGCTGTTTTTGCACATAATGTAGTGCTTGTGCATACCCCAGATTTTGGCAAGAGCAATACTTTGGGGGGGGGGGGATGTAGCTTGGCAAAGAGAACAGAAGTCCCATCGTCATCCAATCATATTCAATTAAACTGGAGGGCCATGCATGAGGAGTGGATTTGATGAAGAAAAATCTGGCCTGATTTCAAAGCTGCAATGTAAAGAACTTAACATTAGTAGTAAAAACTAATTTTGTAAGTGTCATCATGCTTAAAAACAATGACTTAATAATGTTGTGAGTGTACTTATGTGTTGTTTGTTGACTAACAAAGTGTGTGTAATTAGTCACGCACACACGAATGCACACATGGATATTGCGAGAAGTTACTTTGAGTTTGTTGTGTTCATTGAAGTTGATAACTGTAAGTTTCTATTTTAAGTGTGATAACTTTCAAAAATCCCCAACATTTCATACATGGTTTCTTCATTACTTAAATGAAGTTTTTTATTTGTAGTATTACTTGAGCAGAAACTAAGTTACCATAATTTTGATTTTTCCAAGCTTGAACCTACTTATAGTAGAATCTGCATCCAATTAAGAGCACACACAGAATTTTTGTGATTCTATTAGGCATGTTCTATCAGATACTGATTTCAGTAAATTTGACTTACTTCAGCCTGAGCAAAATAGGATTCTAATTGTATATGGTTAGAACTTCTGTAAGGTACATTTCTTTCTTGTATGATATGTGAGCCAACCAATCCACCCAGTTCATGCACTTGCCTTGTACATCAATAACCACCATCCACCATGGCACTTTTGCTGTTGCCACAGTGATGTTCCTGATCTCAACACACAGACTTAGTGTAGAGCCATTGTGGAGATAACATCTTCATTCTCCCTACACAACATCAATATAGATAGCCAGAGTCAAAATGTGACACAACGGTTAGATTTAATTGTTTACATTTATTTTTACAGCAGCTTAGTATTTATTCTCTCCAAGTAAAAAATAACCCATTCACTATGGCACTGATAATATAATTAATTTCATAATTCACGTTGACAATTGCATATCAATGAACAGACACATGATTTATCATATGAAATTTTGCCACTGCTAAATGCTTTCCGCAGGGAGTTCATAAAATTGCATCAAAATAAGAGGTAAGCTGAACAATTGCAACTCCATTTTTCTGTTGAGAGAGGGTCAGTGGTAGAAGGATTGCAATCAGACCTTTGATTGTCCTGCAAGACAGGAAATTTTCGACTGTGGCGATAAATATCACCAGATTGAGTCGTCAGATGTCGTCAAAAGATTTTTGATGGTCATTAACAGGCCGTCACCTGGGTTGTCTGAGATCATCAACCAAAGTCATCAGGGTCATCAGGATTGTTTTTGTTGTCAATTAGGTTGTCAGGTGCCATCACATGGAGTCACATGGGTAGTCACAGAAGATCTGTTGGGTTGTCAGTTAGGTTCGTCAGCCGTCATGGTCATCACAGAGTCATACTTTTTGTCACTTGCTCTCACTCAGGGGATGAGTAGGTATTTGTGGAAGGTTGTCAAGTTGTCAAGTGGGTCATCAGTGTCGTCATGAGGGGTCGTCGCGAATAGTCATGAGTCGTAACAAGGGTTGTCAAAAGGTCGTCACCACAAGTCATCAGGATCATCAAAAGGTCTTCACCAAAAGTCATCAGGTCATCAAAGTGTTGCCACACGCAGTCCTCAGGGTCATCAGATGGTCGTGAAAGGTAGTCACATGAGTAAAAAATGCCAAAGTCGTCACTTATCGTCAGTTTGGTTTGCCAAAACTTCCACTTGGCAAAGTTGCCTGTCTTGCTGATCTTCACCCTGTTTTCAGATACAAGAGGATTGAGGAAATGCATTGGCACCTACATTGAATGGTACTTGACCAAGGACACTCAATCTCTTTAATTGACAAGTGGGACTGATCATGGTATCAAGCTGACTATGAATCCAAATGGCTGTATACAGTGTGATACAAGTGATAAAACCAGCCAGGTATTTCACCTTTCTTGAGAGAGGGGCCATTAAGATTATTTGATTATTGTTGACCTGGATCAGGATTCATCTGTTACTGCACTTTACTGATTTTTTCCCATGTATGGTCAGGGGGGTGATTGGTTTAGAATGTCAGCTGATGACGTATCAAGGGTGTGACAAAGTCAATAAATTGCAGTTTACTTGTTCAGTTTGCTAGAACCTGGGCATGAGTGAGACAATTAGGAGCATGGCCTGGGGCCTCTCAATTAATTCATTATTGCCATTTTATTTCTGAGAGAGTGATAAGTAGTACTGTACTTAAGTTGACTGTACTGAAATTTTGTGAAATAAGTTTTTACTCTTAGTGATTTTTAGTGCCATTAGTTATAAAGTATGACCTTCTATTGGTCTTTTATAACTAAGCGTGATATTATGAGAAAACGAATTTTTTATGGGTAATCAAAAATCTTTATTGTTTTGTGATCATTATGACCTATAAATATTTAACTGAATTATATCTTATAAAATATATGACCGCATTCAACATTTATAGGTCGCGCGAGTTTAATTTGATTCTACTATGTCTTTTACAGCAAAAGAGAGAGCTCGCACACGTGGATATAACCCGGTTGCACGCACTGTTGCACGCTCTGCTGATATGGGCGTATTATCGGAAGTTTGCAACCGATGTTGTAAATTCCTCGTGGGAATTCCGCGCCATTTTTTATCTGTCTCGGTTGACACGTGATGTCTCATTCCCGCGACCGACTGACCAGTGAATGGATTTCGTATACTACGAGATTTAATATTAATTCCTTTTCATGTAAAATAATTTACTTCAATTTTTAACGTAGTATTTTTGCAACATAGGTTTGCGAACGTGTTGCACGATTTCATCGTGTGCAACCTAAAAACATCGTGTAGCGCGGTTGCAAAAATCAAGGTACAAAAAAACGGTCACACTCTAATTATCGAAATACCACACACAAGTTACTTACTCTATAGTAAAGGTATGTTATAGTTACCTACCTATAAGTACAATTGCAACACAGCTGTTTTTGCACATAATGTAGTGCTTGTGCATACCCCAGATTTTGGCAAGAGCAATACTTTGGGGGGGGGATGTAGCTTGGCAAAGAGAACAGAAGTCCCATCGTCATCCAATCATATTCAATTAAACTGGAGGGCCATGCATGAGGAGTGGATTTGATGAAGAAAAATCTGGCCTGATTTCAAAGCTGCAATGTAAAGAACTTAACATTAGTAGTAAAAACTAATTTTGTAAGTGTCATCATGCTTAAAAACAATGACTTAATAATGTTGTGAGTGTACTTATGTGTTGTTTGTTGACTAACAAAGTGTGTGTAATTAGTCACGCACACACGAATGCACACATGGATATTGCGAGAAGTTACTTTGAGTTTGTTGTGTTCATTGAAGTTGATAACTGTAAGTTTCTATTTTAAGTGTGATAACTTTCAAAAAATCCCCAACATTTCATACATGGTTTCTTCATTACTTAAATGAAGTTTTTATTTGTAGTATTACTTGAGCAGAAACTAAGTTACCATAATTTTGATTTTTCCAAGCTTGAACCTACTTATAGTAGAATCTGCATCCAATTAAGAGCACACACAGAATTTTTGTGATTCTATTAGGCATGTTCTATCAGATACTGATTTCAGTAAATTTGACTTACTTCAGCCTGAGCAAAATAGGATTCTAATTGTATATGGTTAGAACTTCTGTAAGGTACATTTCTTTCTTGTATGATATGTGAGCCAACCAATCCACCCAGTTCATGCACTTGCCTTGTACATCAATAACCACCATCCACCATGGCACTTTTGCTGTTGCCACAGTGATGTTCCTGATCTCAACACACAGACTTAGTGTAGAGCCATTGTGGAGATAACATCTTCATTCTCCCTACACAACATCAATATAGATAGCCAGAGTCAAAATGTGACACAACGGTTAGATTTAATTGTTTACATTTATTTTTACAGCAGCTTAGTATTTATTCTCTCCAAGTAAAAAATAACCCATTCACTATGGCACTGATAATATAATTAATTTCATAATTCACGTTGACAATTGCATATCAATGAACAGACACATGATTTATCATATGAAATTTTGCCACTGCTAAATGCTTTCCGCAGGGAGTTCATAAAATTGCATCAAAATAAGAGGTAAGCTGAACAATTGCAACTCCATTTTTCTGTTGAGAGAGGGTCAGTGGTAGAAGGATTGCAATCAGACCTTTGATTGTCCTGCAAGACAGGAAATTTTCGACTGTGGCGATAAATATCACCAGATTGAGTCGTCAGATGTCGCCAAAAGATTTTTGATGGTCATTAACAGGCCGTCACCTGGGTTGTCTGAGATCATCAACCAAAGTCATCAGGGTCATCAGGATTGTTTTTTGTTGTCAATTAGGTTGTCAGGTGCCATCACATGGAGTCACATGGGTAGTCACAGAAGATCTGTTGGGTTGTCAGTTAGGTTCGTCAGCCGTCATGGTCATCACAGAGTCATACTTTTTGTCACTTGCTCTCACTCAGGGGATGAGTAGGTATTTGTGGAAGGTTGTCAAGTTGTCAAGTGGGTCATCAGTGTCGCCATGAGGGGTCGTCGCGAATAGTCATGAGTCGTAACAAGGGTTGTCAAAAGGTCGTCACCACAAGTCATCAGGATCATCAAAAGGTCTTCACCAAAAGTCATCAGGTCATCAAAGTGTTGCCACACGCAGTCCTCAGGGTCATCAGATGGTCGTGAAAGGTAGTCACATGAGTAAAAATGCCAAAGTCGTCACTTATCGTCAGTTTGGTTTGCCAAAACTTCCACTTGGCAAAGTTGCCTGTCTTGCTGATCTTCACCCTGTTTTCAGATACAAGAGGATTGAGGAAATGCATTGGCACCTACATTGAATGGTACTTGACCAAGGACACTCAATCTCTTTAATTGACAAGTGGGACTGATCATGGTATCAAGCTGACTATGAATCCAAATGGCTGTATACAGTGTGATACAAGTGATAAAACCAGCCAGGTATTTCACCTTTCTTGAGAGAGGGGCCATTAAGATTATTTGATTATTGTTGACCTGGATCAGGATTCATCTGTTACTGCACTTTACTGATTTTTTCCCATGTATGGTCAGGGGGGTGATTGGTTTAGAATGTCAGCTGATGACGTATCAAGGGTGTGACAAAGTCAATAAATTGCAGTTTACTTGTTCAGTTTGCTAGAACCTGGGCATGAGTGAGACAATTAGGAGCATGGCCTGGGGCCTCTCAATTAATTCATTATTGCCATTTTATTTCTGAGAGAGTGATAAGTAGTACTGTACTTAAGTTGACTGTACTGAAATTTTGTGAAATAAGTTTTTACTCTTAGTGATTTTTTAGTGCCATTAGTTATAAAGTATGACCTTCTATTGGTCTTTTATAACTAAGCGTGATATTATGAGAAAACGAATTTTTTATGGGTAATCAAAAATCTTTATTGTTTTGTGATCATTATGACCTATAAATATTTAACTGAATTATATCTTATAAAATATATGACCGCATTCAACATTTATAGGTCGCGCGAGTTTAATTTGATTCTACTATGTCTTTTACAGCAAAAGAGAGAGCTCGCACACGTGGATATAACCCGGTTGCACGCACTGTTGCACGCTCTGCTGATATGGGCGTATTATCGGAAGTTTGCAACCGATGTTGTAAATTCCTCGTGGGAATTCCGCGCCATTTTTTATCTGTCTCGGTTGACACGTGATGTCTCATTCCCGCGACCGACTGACCAGTGAATGGATTTCGTATACTACGAGATTTAATATTAATTCCTTTTCATGTAAAATAATTTACTTCAATTTTTAACGTAGTATTTTTGCAACATAGGTTTGCGAACGTGTTGCACGATTTCATCGTGTGCAACCTAAAAACATCGTGTAGCGCGGTTGCAAAAAATCAAGGTACAAAAAACGGTCACACTCTAATTATCGAAATACCACACACAAGTTACTTACTCTATAGTAAAGGTATGTTATAGTTACCTACCTATAAGTACAATTGCAACACAGCTGTTTTTGCACATAATGTAGTGCTTGTGCATACCCCAGATTTTGGCAAGAGCAATACTTTGGGGGGGGGATGTAGCTTGGCAAAGAGAACAGAAGTCCCATCGTCATCCAATCATATTCAATTAAACTGGAGGGCCATGCATGAGGAGTGGATTTGATGAAGAAAAATCTGGCCTGATTTCAAAGCTGCAATGTAAAGAACTTAACATTAGTAGTAAAAACTAATTTTGTAAGTGTCATCATGCTTAAAAACAATGACTTAATAATGTTGTGAGTGTACTTATGTGTTGTTTGTTGACTAACAAAGTGTGTGTAATTAGTCACGCACACACGAATGCACACATGGATATTGCGAGAAGTTACTTTGAGTTTGTTGTGTTCATTGAAGTTGATAACTGTAAGTTTCTATTTTAAGTGTGATAACTTTCAAAAAATCCCCAACATTTCATACATGGTTTCTTCATTACTTAAATGAAGTTTTTATTTGTAGTATTACTTGAGCAGAAACTAAGTTACCATAATTTTGATTTTTCCAAGCTTGAACCTACTTATAGTAGAATCTGCATCCAATTAAGAGCACACACAGAATTTTTGTGATTCTATTAGGCATGTTCTATCAGATACTGATTTCAGTAAATTTGACTTACTTCAGCCTGAGCAAAATAGGATTCTAATTGTATATGGTTAGAACTTCTGTAAGGTACATTTCTTTCTTGTATGATATGTGAGCCAACCAATCCACCCAGTTCATGCACTTGCCTTGTACATCAATAACCACCATCCACCATGGCACTTTTGCTGTTGCCACAGTGATGTTCCTGATCTCAACACACAGACTTAGTGTAGAGCCATTGTGGAGATAACATCTTCATTCTCCCTACACAACATCAATATAGATAGCCAGAGTCAAAATGTGACACAACGGTTAGATTTAATTGTTTACATTTATTTTTACAGCAGCTTAGTATTTATTCTCTCCAAGTAAAAAATAACCCATTCACTATGGCACTGATAATATAATTAATTTCATAATTCACGTTGACAATTGCATATCAATGAACAGACACATGATTTATCATATGAAATTTTGCCACTGCTAAATGCTTTCCGCAGGGAGTTCATAAAATTGCATCAAAATAAGAGGTAAGCTGAACAATTGCAACTCCATTTTTTCTGTTGAGAGAGGGTCAGTGGTAGAAGGATTGCAATCAGACCTTTGATTGTCCTGCAAGACAGGAAATTTTCGACTGTGGCGATAAATATCACCAGATTGAGTCGTCAGATGTCGTCAAAAGATTTTTGATGGTCATTAACAGGCCGTCACCTGGGTTGTCTGAGATCATCAACCAAAGTCATCAGGGTCATCAGGATTGTTTTTTGTTGTCAATTAGGTTGTCAGGTGCCATCACATGGAGTCACATGGGTAGTCACAGAAGATCTGTTGGGTTGTCAGTTAGGTTCGTCAGCCGTCATGGTCATCACAGAGTCATACTTTTTGTCACTTGCTCTCACTCAGGGGATGAGTAGGTATTTGTGGAAGGTTGTCAAGTTGTCAAGTGGGTCATCAGTGTCGTCATGAGGGGTCGTCGCGAATAGTCATGAGTCGTAACAAGGGTTGTCAAAAGGTCGTCACCACAAGTCATCAGGATCATCAAAAGGTCTTCACCAAAAGTCATCAGGTCATCAAAGTGTTGCCACACGCAGTCCTCAGGGTCATCAGATGGTCGTGAAAGGTAGTCACATGAGTAAAAAATGCCAAAGTCGTCACTTATCGTCAGTTTGGTTTGCCAAAAACTTCCACTTGGCAAAGTTGCCTGTCTTGCTGATCTTCACCCTGTTTTCAGATACAAGAGGATTGAGGAAATGCATTGGCACCTACATTGAATGGTACTTGACCAAGGACACTCAATCTCTTTAATTGACAAGTGGGACTGATCATGGTATCAAGCTGACTATGAATCCAAATGGCTGTATACAGTGTGATACAAGTGATAAAACCAGCCAGGTATTTCACCTTTCTTGAGAGAGGGGCCATTAAGATTATTTGATTATTGTTGACCTGGATCAGGATTCATCTGTTACTGCACTTTACTGAATTTTTCCCATGTATGGTCAGGGGGGTGATTGGTTTAGAATGTCAGCTGATGACGTATCAAGGGTGTGACAAAGTCAATAAATTGCAGTTTACTTGTTCAGTTTGCTAGAACCTGGGCATGAGTGAGACAATTAGGAGCATGGCCTGGGGCCTCTCAATTAATTCATTATTGCCATTTTATTTCTGAGAGAGTGATAAGTAGTACTGTACTTAAGTTGACTGCACTGAAATTTTGTGAAATAAGTTTTTACTCTTAGTGATTTTTAGTGCCATTAGTTATAAAGTATGACCTTCTATTGGTCTTTTATAACTAAGCGTGATATTATGAGAAAACGAATTTTTATGGGTAATCAAAAATCTTTATTGTTTTGTGATCATTATGACCTATAAATATTTAACTGAATTATATCTTATAAAATATATGACCGCATTCAACATTTTTATAGGTCGCGCGAGTTTAATTTGATTCTACTATGTCTTTTACAGCAAAAGAGAGAGCTCGCACACGTGGATATAACCCGGTTGCACGCACTGTTGCACGCTCTGCTGATATGGGCGTATTATCGGAAGTTTGCAACCGATGTTGCAAATTCCTCGTGTGAATTCCGCGCCATTTTTATCTGTCTGGTTGACTACCCACGACACCAGTAATGGATTTGTATACTACGGATTTAATATTAATTCCTTTTCATTAAAATCAAGATTTTTTTAAAATCAAGATTTTTTTTAAAATCTTAGTTGTGTTGGAAACTGAGCCACTTTCTCCTTCTTCTCCTTCTCCTTCTTCTCCTTCTTCTCCTTCTCCTTCTCCAGTGAGACAGTTTTTTTGCTTTTTGCCAAAACAGGTACAGACCCATAACTTGATCTGAACTTACCTGTAAATAATTCATTTTTCGCTTGGACTTACATGGGTAGTCTCAGTGTTTTAATATATGCCTACCTTTAAAAATATATCTTTGTGTGTAACGTCTGACATTATTTTCAACAAAATTTCTGTAAACTTTAAGGGAACACTAGTCACAAATCATTTTAAGACGTAGAGACGAAAAATTTTAAACAAGGGTTCTTTAAAACTTGAAGGGAATGTTATCGTGTCACAAAAGAGTGTGTAACAAGAAAATGATTTCACAAACTAAAGGGCGCGGGAGCGCGCGCGCTGGCCGCGAGGCGCTCCCGCCCATTTTGGCATACACTCGTACTACAGTCCAGTTTATTTTAATGTACGTCTTCCTCTGTCTCTACAAATCGCAATCTGTTTCGCTGCAAAAAATCTTGCAGCGGCTGCTGGTAATCTTAGTTGTGTTGGAAACTGAGCCACTTTCTCCTTCTTCTCCTTCTCCTTCTTCTCCTTCTTCTCCTTCTCCTTCTCCAGTGAGACAGTTTTTTTGCTTTTTGCCAAAACAGGTACAGACCCATAACTTGATCTGAACTTACCTGTAAATAATTCATTTTTCGCCTGGACTTACATGGGTAGTCTCAGTGTTTTAATATATGCCTACCTTTAAAAATATATCTTTGTGTGTAACGTCTGACATTATTTTCAACAAAATTTCTGTAAACTTTAAGGGAACACTAGTCACAAATCATTTTAAGACGTAGAGACGAAAAATTTTAAACAAGGGTTCTTTAAAACTTGAAGGGAATGTTATCGTGTCACAAAAGAGTGTGTAACAAGAAAATGATTTCACAAACTAAAAGGGCGCGGGAGCGCTGGCGCTGGCGCGCCTTGGCGCCCCCCCATTTTGGCATACACTCGTACTACAGTCCAGTTTATTTTAATATACGTCTTCCTCTGTCTCTACAAATCGCAATCTGTTTCGCTGCAAAAAATCTTGCAGCGGCTGCTGGTAATAATTTACTTCAATTTTTAACGTAGTATTTTTGCAACATAGGTTTGCGAACGTGTTGCACGATTTCATCGTGTGCAACCTAAAAACATCGTGTAGCGCGGTTGCAAAAAATCAAGGTACAAAAAAAACGGTCACACTCTAATTATCGAAATACCACACACAAGTTACTTACTCTATAGTAAAGGTATGTTATAGTTACCTACCTATAAGTACAATTGCAACACAGCTGTTTTTGCACATAATGTAGTGCTTGTGCATACCCCAGATTTTGGCAAGAGCAATACTTTGGGGGGGGGATGTAGCTTGGCAAAGAGAACAGAAGTCCCATCGTCATCCAATCATATTCAATTAAACTGGAGGGCCATGCATGAGGAGTGGATTTGATGAAGAAAAATCTGGCCTGATTTCAAAGCTGCAATGTAAAGAACTTAACATTAGTAGTAAAAACTAATTTTGTAAGTGTCATCATGCTTAAAAACAATGACTTAATAATGTTGTGAGTGTACTTATGTGTTGTTTGTTGACTAACAAAGTGTGTGTAATTAGTCACGCACACACGAATGCACACATGGATATTGCGAGAAGTTACTTTGAGTTTGTTGTGTTCATTGAAGTTGATAACTGTAAGTTTCTATTTTAAGTGTGATAACTTTCAAAAATCCCCAACATTTCATACATGGTTTCTTCATTACTTAAATGAAGTTTTTTATTTGTAGTATTACTTGAGCAGAAACTAAGTTACCATAATTTTGATTTTTCCAAGCTTGAACCTACTTATAGTAGAATCTGCATCCAATTAAGAGCACACACAGAATTTTTGTGATTCTATTAGGCATGTTCTATCAGATACTGATTTCAGTAAATTTGACTTACTTCAGCCTGAGCAAAATAGGATTCTAATTGTATATGGTTAGAACTTCTGTAAGGTACATTTCTTTCTTGTATGATATGTGAGCCAACCAATCCACCCAGTTCATGCACTTGCCTTGTACATCAATAACCACCATCCACCATGGCACTTTTGCTGTTGCCACAGTGATGTTCCTGATCTCAACACACAGACTTAGTGTAGAGCCATTGTGGAGATAACATCTTCATTCTCCCTACACAACATCAATATAGATAGCCAGAGTCAAAATGTGACACAACGGTTAGATTTAATTGTTTACATTTATTTTTACAGCAGCTTAGTATTTATTCTCTCCAAGTAAAAAATAACCCATTCACTATGGCACTGATAATATAATTAATTTCATAATTCACGTTGACAATTGCATATCAATGAACAGACACATGATTTATCATATGAAATTTTGCCACTGCTAAATGCTTTCCGCAGGGAGTTCATAAAATTGCATCAAAATAAGAGGTAAGCTGAACAATTGCAACTCCATTTTTCTGTTGAGAGAGGGTCAGTGGTAGAAGGATTGCAATCAGACCTTTGATTGTCCTGCAAGACAGGAAATTTTCGACTGTGGCGATAAATATCACCAGATTGAGTCGTCAGATGTCGTCAAAAGATTTTTGATGGTCATTAACAGGCCGTCACCTGGGTTGTCTGAGATCATCAACCAAAGTCATCAGGGTCATCAGGATTGTTTTTGTTGTCAATTAGGTTGTCAGGTGCCATCACATGGAGTCACATGGGTAGTCACAGAAGATCTGTTGGGTTGTCAGTTAGGTTCGTCAGCCGTCATGGTCATCACAGAGTCATACTTTTTGTCACTTGCTCTCACTCAGGGGATGAGTAGGTATTTGTGGAAGGTTGTCAAGTTGTCAAGTGGGTCATCAGTGTCGTCATGAGGGGTCGTCGCGAATAGTCATGAGTCGTAACAAGGGTTGTCAAAAGGTCGTCACCACAAGTCATCAGGATCATCAAAGGTCTTCACCAAAAGTCATCAGGTCATCAAAGTGTTGCCACACGCAGTCCTCAGGGTCATCAGATGGTCGTGAAAGGTAGTCACATGAGTAAAAAATGCCAAAGTCGTCACTTATCGTCAGTTTGGTTTGCCAAAAACTTCCACTTGGCAAAGTTGCCTGTCTTGCTGATCTTCACCCTGTTTTCAGATACAAGAGGATTGAGGAAATGCATTGGCACCTACATTGAATGGTACTTGACCAAGGACACTCAATCTCTTTAATTGACAAGTGGGACTGATCATGGTATCAAGCTGACTATGAATCCAAATGGCTGTATACAGTGTGATACAAGTGATAAAACCAGCCAGGTATTTCACCTTTCTTGAGAGAGGGGCCATTAAGATTATTTGATTATTGTTGACCTGGATCAGGATTCATCTGTTACTGCACTTTACTGATTTTTCCCATGTATGGTCAGGGGGTGATTGGTTTAGAATGTCAGCTGATGACGTATCAAGGGTGTGACAAAGTCAATAAATTGCAGTTTACTTGTTCAGTTTGCTAGAACCTGGGCATGAGTGAGACAATTAGGAGCATGGCCTGGGGCCTCTCAATTAATTCATTATTGCCATTTTATTTCTGAGAGAGTGATAAGTAGTACTGTACTTAAGTTGACTGTACTGAAATTTTGTGAAATAAGTTTTTACTCTTAGTGATTTTTTAGTGCCATTAGTTATAAAGTATGACCTTCTATTGGTCTTTTATAACTAAGCGTGATATTATGAGAAAACGAATTTTTTATGGGTAATCAAAAATCTTTATTGTTTTGTGATCATTATGACCTATAAATATTTAACTGAATTATATCTTATAAAATATATGACCGCATTCAACATTTATAGGTCGCGCGAGTTTAATTTGATTCTACTATGTCTTTTACAGCAAAAGAGAGAGCTCGCACACGTGGATATAACCCGGTTGCACGCACTGTTGCACGCTCTGCTGATATGGGCGTATTATCGGAAGTTTGCAACCGATGTTGTAAATTCCTCGTGGGAATTCGCGCCATTTTTATCTGTCTCGGTTGACACGTGATGTCTCATTCCCGCGACCGACTGACCAGTGAATGGATTTCGTATACTACGAGATTTAATATTAATTCCTTTTCATGTAAAATAATTTACTTCAATTTTTAACGTAGTATTTTTGCAACATAGGTTTGCGAACGTGTTGCACGATTTCATCGTGTGCAACCTAAAAACATCGTGTAGCGCGGTTGCAAAAAATCAAGGTACAAAAAAACGGTCACACTCTAATTATCGAAATACCACACACAAGTTACTTACTCTATAGTAAAGGTATGTTATAGTTACCTACCTATAAGTACAATTGCAACACAGCTGTTTTTGCACATAATGTAGTGCTTGTGCATACCCCAGATTTTGGCAAGAGCAATACTTTGGGGGGGGGATGTAGCTTGGCAAAGAGAACAGAAGTCCCATCGTCATCCAATCATATTCAATTAAACTGGAGGGCCATGCATGAGGAGTGGATTTGATGAAGAAAAATCTGGCCTGATTTCAAAGCTGCAATGTAAAGAACTTAACATTAGTAGTAAAAACTAATTTTGTAAGTGTCATCATGCTTAAAAACAATGACTTAATAATGTTGTGAGTGTACTTATGTGTTGTTTGTTGACTAACAAAGTGTGTGTAATTAGTCACGCACACACGAATGCACACATGGATATTGCGAAGTTACTTTGAGTTTGTTGTGTTCATTGAAGTTGATAACTGTAAGTTTCTATTTTAAGTGTGATAACTTTCAAAAAATCCCCAACATTTCATACATGGTTTCTTCATTACTTAAATGAAGTTTTTTATTTGTAGTATTACTTGAGCAGAAACTAAGTTACCATAATTTTGATTTTTCCAAGCTTGAACCTACTTATAGTAGAATCTGCATCCAATTAAGAGCACACACAGAATTTTTGTGATTCTATTAGGCATGTTCTATCAGATACTGATTTCAGTAAATTTGACTTACTTCAGCCTGAGCAAAATAGGATTCTAATTGTATATGGTTAGAACTTCTGTAAGGTACATTTCTTTCTTGTATGATATGTGAGCCAACCAATCCACCCAGTTCATGCACTTGCCTTGTACATCAATAACCACCATCCACCATGGCACTTTTGCTGTTGCCACAGTGATGTTCCTGATCTCAACACACAGACTTAGTGTAGAGCCATTGTGGAGATAACATCTTCATTCTCCCTACACAACATCAATATAGATAGCCAGAGTCAAAATGTGACACAACGGTTAGATTTAATTGTTTACATTTATTTTTACAGCAGCTTAGTATTTATTCTCTCCAAGTAAAAATAACCCATTCACTATGGCACTGATAATATAATTAATTTCATAATTCACGTTGACAATTGCATATCAATGAACAGACACATGATTTATCATATGAAATTTTGCCACTGCTAAATGCTTTCCGCAGGGAGTTCATAAAATTGCATCAAAATAAGAGGTAAGCTGAACAATTGCAACTCCATTTTTTCTGTTGAGAGAGGGTCAGTGGTAGAAGGATTGCAATCAGACCTTTGATTGTCCTGCAAGACAGGAAATTTTCGACTGTGGCGATAAATATCACCAGATTGAGTCGTCAGATGTCGTCAAAAGATTTTTGATGGTCATTAACAGGCCGTCACCTGGGTTGTCTGAGATCATCAACCAAAGTCATCAGGGTCATCAGGATTGTTTTTGTTGTCAATTAGGTTGTCAGGTGCCATCACATGGAGTCACATGGGTAGTCACAGAAGATCTGTTGGGTTGTCAGTTAGGTTCGTCAGCCGTCATGGTCATCACAGAGTCATACTTTTTGTCACTTGCTCTCACTCAGGGGATGAGTAGGTATTTGTGGAAGGTTGTCAAGTTGTCAAGTGGGTCATCAGTGTCGTCATGAGGGGTCGTCGCGAATAGTCATGAGTCGTAACAAGGGTTGTCAAAAGGTCGTCACCACAAGTCATCAGGATCATCAAAAGGTCTTCACCAAAAGTCATCAGGTCATCAAAGTGTTGCCACACGCAGTCCTCAGGGTCATCAGATGGTCGTGAAAGGTAGTCACATGAGTAAAAAATGCCAAAGTCGTCACTTATCGTCAGTTTGGTTTGCCAAAACTTCCACTTGGCAAAGTTGCCTGTCTTGCTGATCTTCACCCTGTTTTCAGATACAAGAGGATTGAGGAAATGCATTGGCACCTACATTGAATGGTACTTGACCAAGGACACTCAATCTCTTTAATTGACAAGTGGGACTGATCATGGTATCAAGCTGACTATGAATCCAAATGGCTGTATACAGTGTGATACAAGTGATAAAACCAGCCAGGTATTTCACCTTTCTTGAGAGAGGGGCCATTAAGATTATTTGATTATTGTTGACCTGGATCAGGATTCATCTGTTACTGCACTTTACTGATTTTTTCCCATGTATGGTCAGGGGGGAGTGATTGGTTTAGAATGTCAGCTGATGACGTATCAAGGGTGTGACAAAGTCAATAAATTGCAGTTTACTTGTTCAGTTTGCTAGAACCTGGGCATGAGTGAGACAATTAGGAGCATGGCCTGGGGCCTCTCAATTAATTCATTATTGCCATTTTATTTCTGAGAGAGTGATAAGTAGTACTGTACTTAAGTTGACTGTACTGAAATTTTGTGAAATAAGTTTTTACTCTTAGTGATTTTTTAGTGCCATTAGTTATAAAGTATGACCTTCTATTGGTCTTTTATAACTAAGCGTGATATTATGAGAAAACGAATTTTTTATGGGTAATCAAAAATCTTTATTGTTTTGTGATCATTATGACCTATAAATATTTAACTGAATTATATCTTATAAAATATATGACCGCATTCAACATTTATAGGTCGCGCGAGTTTAATTTGATTCTACTATGTCTTTTACAGCAAAAAGAGAGAGCTCGCACACGTGGATATAACCCGGTTGCACGCACTGTTGCACGCTCTGCTGATATGGGCGTATTATCGGAAGTTTGCAACCGATGTTGCAAATTCCTCGTGGAATTCAGCGCCATTTTTTATCTGTCTCGGTTGACACGTGATGTCTCATTCCCGCGACCGACTGACCAGTGAATGGATTTCGTATACTACGAGATTTAATATTAATTCCTTTTCATGTAAAATAATTTACTTCAATTTTTAACGTAGTATTTTTGCAACATAGCCTCAGTAGAAATTCAAAAAGACACATTTGCCAATCAGAGGTAATCCGGCTCGGCATCATTATTTTGCTAGAAATACATAAGCCTAATTTTTGGCCAATTAACATGGAAAAGTTAGGCACATATAATATTTTCGAAAGTTGTACCAGACAGCTGGGACTCCTAAAAACTCCCTCAGTGTGGTGTACTTACTGGGATTTTTCGTTCTAAAACTAATATTTGAAATGATCTCTTTCTCAAAAATGGTTGTTGGTTTCCTCTGTACATAGGCAGGAATAGTACAAAAGTTATGGTGCACTAGATGCACCATAAGAGATTTCAAGGATTTGGTCAAAGTGTGCGGTGCATCTAGTGCACCGCAACTGGGGGTGGGGATATGGTACACTGTGTTGAGACCATGTTGTACATTGCTTTTTCTCCTACGTACGATACTTTCTCCTACTGTAGGGGGCAAGCTGTAGAAAGATACTACCTATAAGTACGACATGGTACCTATTATGTATTTTCAGTCACCAATGCGCTTAACCGCGCTGATCAAAGACAGAGGAGCTCGATGAAGGCTCGATGAAGGCTCGATGATCAACAATGAGAACTCTCAACAACGCGAACCCTGTTGTCAACAAAAGATACATAATCCATAATGATGATTCCCTTCTGCGACACCATTCAGTTGGCAATGGAGGACAATACAATATCAATCCGCCCTTCATCGTATGGTGCAACATACCATCTCATAAAATCCATAGCGCGATCGTAACCAGAAAAACCAAAAGCAATCAATAAAGCAACAAAGCAATTTCCAACTGGATCAACCAAAAAACTCTACAAGATCATGACTGTCTACAACTCTAAGTACATCTACCCCTTTGGGGGATCAGCTCCAAAGCCAACAGTTGACCCATCCAAACAAATCGTTGGTGGAAAAGGACTCGGCTTGCAAGTCATGTCCAAGATTGGCGTCGACGTCCCACCTGGCTTTACTTTGACCACACCCTTGTGTCAAGTGTATGCGAAGGAGAATGATCTACCTGCGGAAGTTTGGAAGGGTGTGCGTGAAAATGTGAGGAGGATTGAAATTGATATGGAGAAGGAGTTTGGTTCGAGCGAGAATCCTTTGCTCTTCTCTTGTCGTAGCGGGGCTGCCAGTGAGTGTTGTTGGCCAGGGCTTGCTCGTTTTCATTCAACTTCGCAACTAAATCTTGTTTCTAACTCACATTACATCGTCAGTGTCGATGCCTGGAATGATGGACACAGTTTTGAACATTGGCCTAAACGACATGACTGTTGAGGGCCTCGCCAAGGCCACGGGCAACGAGCGTTTCGCTTGGGACTCTTACCGTCGCCTCCTTGACATGTTTGGGGAAGTGGTCTTAGGTAAGAAAGACCCTTTCCGAAAACAGATGTCTGAGTGCAGTATTAATATCTAACTGAATTCTCTGTGGTCTTAGGTATTCCTCACGAAGATTTTGAGAAGCGCTTCGATAAAGTGAAAGAAGATGCAAATGCCAAGAACGACGTCGATTTGGGTGTGGATCAGTTGAAGAAGTTGTGTGACGAGTACAAGCAAGTATATGTCGAACAAGGAAAAGAATTCCCTATGGATCCCTACGAACAGCTTTATGCCTGCGTCAAGGCCGTCTTCGGATCGTGGATGACACCGCGTGCCGTGAAGTACCGCGAAATTAATAACATCAAGAATCTTATTGGAACTGCAACTAATATTCAGACGATGGTCTTCGGCAACATGGGAAATGACTCTGGAACTGGTGTTGCTTTTTCTCGTAATCCATCAACAGGCGAGAAAGTCATGTATGGTGAATATCTTATTAACGCCCAAGGCGAGGATGTTGTGGCTGGTATTCGCACACCTCAGCCCATTTCTCAAATGAAAGAAGTGCTTCCAGAGGCGTACGCCAAGTTCTTGGAAAATGTCGAGAAGCTTGAGGTGTACTTCAAAGACATGCAAGATGTGGAATTCACCGTAGAGAAAGGCAAGCTCTGGATGCTTCAGTGCCGCAATGGAAAACGAACGGGAGTTGCCGCCATCAAAATTGCCATTGATTTGGTGAACGAGGGCAAATGCACCAAGAGCGAGGCTCTTCTCAAGGTTGAGCCTAGGCATGTGGAGCAGCTTCTTCATCCTGCCTTTTCGCCAGAAGCACTCAAGTCGGATGCTTACACCAAAGGAGTATGTGCCAAGGGTTTGCCAGGCAGCCCAGGTGCTGCAGTTGGAAAACTCGTGTTTACCCCGAAGCAGGCAGAAGAAGAAAAAGCCAAAGGTGCAAGTGTTATCTTGGTTCGAGAAACCACAAGTCCTGAAGATGTTGGTGGAATGTGGGCAGGTAAGGCTAAAGAAGTGGAGTTGATTCTTGCGTTTCATGTAACGGGACCTAATGGCCTCTTGTCATTATATTCACATAGCCGCTGGAATTTTGACAGCCAGAGGAGGTATGACGAGTCATGCTGCTGTCGTTGCTCGTGGCTGGGGCAAGCCATGTGTGTGTGGATGCTCTGATATTGTAGTCAGGTGAGCTAACGTGAAGTGAACGGGCGACAAATCGTCTTACCTGTATGACTAAGGAAACTCCCGTTGCTCTTATTTTAATCTGAAGTGAGGTGGACGAGACTGTCACTGTCAAAGAAACCAACGAGGTGTTTAGAGCTGGGGATGTGATTTCAATCAACGGAGCCACTGGTGAAGTCATTCGTAATGTGATTGAAGTCAAAACACCAGACCTAAGAGGAGATCTAGGAATACTGTTGCAATGGGCGGATGAAGAAGATGGTGTGATGAAAGTCTTAGCCAATGCCGATTCCGGGCCGGATGCAACCCAAGCTGCGAGCAATGGAGCACAGGGTATCGGGCTCTGTCGTACCGAGCACATGTTCTTCGCCCCAGAACGATTGCCCGTTGTACGCCGCTGGATCTTCCACACGGAGTGCCTTGATGACTTGGATCACATCAAGCACTTCCAGCGTTCTGACTTTAAGGATCTCTTCGTGGCTATGAATGGCATGCATGTTACGATCCGACTGCTCGATCCTCCTCTTCACGAGTTCTTGCCTCGTCCCGAACAAGTTCACGAAAAGGTAGCAGAAGAACTTGGATTTGGAAAAGATGTCAAGAGCATGCTCGCTCGTATTGATTCGATGCACGAAGAAAATCCCATGCTGGGTCTGCGAGGGTGTCGTCTAGGCATCGTCAAGCCAGATTTCACAAAAATGCAGGTCGAAGCCATCATGCTGGCAGCTGCAGACTTTATGGAGGAATGTCCCGAAAAGGCCAAGGTACACCCGCGCATTATGATCCCTCTCATTGGATCGATTAGCGAGTACAAGAACCAAGCCCTTATCATCAAAAGCGAAGCTGAGCGCGTTAAAGCTGAGCGAGGATTAGATATTCCATATGAAATTGGAACGATGATTGAGGTACCACGTGCTGCACTTGTTTCCGACAAGATTGCTGCGTTGGTCGATGATGAAGACGGTAAACCGCTTTGCACCTTCTTCTCATACGGTACAAACGACTTGACACAGATGACAATGGGCATTTCTCGTGACGATTCGAATGGTTTCATCCCTAGATATCTCGAGCTGGGCATCTTTGAGGATGATCCGTTCCAAACGATTGATGAGGAAGGAGTGGGCTACATGGTGAAGCATTCTGCTTCTCTGGGCAAGACCGTCAACCCGAACATTTCGCTCTCTGTCTGCGGCGAGCATGGCGGAGACCCGAAGAGTATTGAGTTCTTTGATTCGCTCGGATTGAATTATGTCTCTTGCTCGCCCTACCGCGTTCCCGTGGCACGCCTTGCTGCTGGACAGATTCGTGTCAAAAGGAGGATGGAAGCGGCAGCAAAGGCCGAGGCATCTCAGCATCGTGGTGTTGCCGAAAAGGCCAGGGAGGCGGGTTTGGCTGTTGTTCATAAGGTTGCAGAAATGATGCACCAATGAGGCGTATAGTGTATGTCATGACTGGTGGGAATCTCCATTCCTCTTTAGGGTCATCAAAAGATGTGTTCTGTCCGTTCAAATGAAAATTGTACGATGAAAGAACAGACAGAAACTTTTAATAAAATAAGGACAAGAGGTTACGTCTTTCTAAACATGACAAATGTCACAGTCTTTTTAATCATCCTTACAAATTTCTCGTGTCGTTTCCACGTCACGATTAAAAACACAAAAGTAAGATTGTTCCCATGTTGTAGTTTTAGCCAGCAAAGCAGGGTGGGCATGAAATCTCTCACGTCTCGCACTTCTTCGAAAGATGAATTCATTCCTTCTTCGCCTCTACATCTTCAGTACCACCATCATAAACACCAGCCTCCAACCAAACATCCTCATCGCTCCGTCGAACATTGCGTCTCCCACTCATCCCACCCCTTTGCTCTAACGTCAATGATCTTCTCCGCGTCACTCTACTTTCCATTTCTTTCCACATGGGCTGTACATCTTCGTAGTTGTCAATTTGGAGTGGTTCTACGGTAGATTGCTTCAAATGATCACTTTTTTTGGCAATGTTGGCTTGGAATTTTTCGGTAATTTTTCTATATTGATTGCGCTTCCATTCGGTCGTTGCTGCGGTCGAATTGATAATGTCTTGGGATGACGATTTTCCATTCAAGCTTCCGATTGATCCGTTGACGTTTGATGCGAACTTGCGTCGAGATGGACTGAATTGGACTTGGAATAATGAACAGGCCAAGGTGCTGGCGGAGTTTAAGTCACGTAGTGGATCCCCGAGTCCAAATGTGAGACTTTGCCGTGTTGACGCCGTGGGCACAAATTTCTGGTCGACGGAACTGATTCCCCGTCTGGACAGGACAGACGACACAGAAACGCAGTTGCGGATCATGGCTTTTGTGGAAAGGTGCGAAGGCGAGATAGTGGACTATTCTTGACGAGGCAGAGCTGTGCAGGAGACTGCTCCCAGATAGTCCCAGTTACACTGCTCCCAGAGATGGGCAGAGATTGTCAGTATGGTATTGTACCGTACTGTACAATACCGTATTGTCACTGTTGTACTCTGTTGTACTACTGTCTTGTAGGTCTGGTTTCTGTCAAGAATACCATACAATGGTATTGTACAATACCATACCATACTGTAAGGAGGAGATGAGAGGAAAAGCACGAAAAGATCTTACCTTGTTTTGGATTAATATCATTTTTCATCACAGTACAATACACATACATCTGAGTAAGTATCTTTTCCGTGCGCTACTATACAAAATCCATCTCGAAAGGTAATCCTTTCTGATGGATCAGCCAAAACGGACAGCAAATTATTATCCAGCTGAGCACAAACTGGTTCCACCATGCAGTCCGACGACATCCCCGCCCTCTTCGCGTCCCTCCAAATCCCCCAAAACCACACCAACGTGGGCCTCTCGAACCTCCTCTCCTCCAACTCCCAAATCAAATCGCTCTTTCTGCACAAGCGTCTCCCCGACGCAGGATGGAGCGACGTACAAATCCAACGACTGCTGCTGGAACTGAGCGTGCTGGACACCAATTGCGAAGAGACGGTACAGTGTCGATTCAGTGGAGCGAATACGACGTCTTCGTCGGGGTTCGCACATCGATGGACAGGGGCGGGCGAACGAGAGGGAAGAATTTATTCCAATCTCGTGTCGCAGCGGCATTACGGACTGGGACATGGGATCGGTCGCTCGGGGGATGTCATGGAGGCGCAGCCCAAGGCGGTGGGGAGCAGTGCCTTGTTGAGGTTGACTCTTCGATTGGCGTTGGATGCTGTGCGGAGAGGAGCTGGACTCAATGGAAATGTGGCCAAGGGTGAGGCCAGGAATGGACCTGCGGCCTTTGGTACCTTGCTTCCAGTTTGTACGGGGATGAGCATGTCCTTGGTGCTGTCTGGATTGAGAGACCGAGCGAGATCGATGGATGCTGCCGCGGCTTGTAATAGTGATCAACCTGAGCAGGAAAGAAACATTGTCTTGTGGTCGCGAATCGATCAAAAGAGTTGCTTCAAGGCAATCTTATCTGCTGGATTAAAATGCGTCGTCCTACCCACAAAGAAAAATCCCCATACCGATGAAGTGTCTACGGATTTAGATGCGCTACAAGAGGCATTAGATATACATGGCAATTCAGTGCTCGCAGTGCTAACTACGACTTCTTGCTTCTGTCCTCGAGTTCCCGATGAAGTAGACAAGGTAGCCAAACTCATACTACAATGGAACGACGGTAAACCCGGCGCCGGAGTATCTCACGTCATTAATCATGCCTACGGCCTTCAGTGTCAAAGTACAAACAAACTGCTCAATCGGGCATGCACTATTGGGCGCGTTGATGCCATCATCTGCTCTACGGATAAAAACTTTTTGGTGCCCGTCGGAGGATCATTGATACTTTCTCCGAATTCCAAAGTGATTGACTCGATCAGTAAGAATTATCCTGGGAGAGCATCAGCTTCACCAATGGTAGATTTGTTTATTACACTGTTGTCAATGGGTTTGAATGGTTATAAAGCTGTATTGGAGGAACGGATACGCTTGGTCCACTTGTTTCGGAAATCTTTGGACAGAGTTGCGAGTGTATTTGGAGAAAGAGTCTTGAATTGTCCGAGGAACACCATTTCGTTTGGCATAACCTTGGATAACCTCACAAAATTGGACAACAGAGACAATGTTGATCTACTCACTTCCCACGCGACTCCCACCGCTGCTGGTACTGATGATGATGCTGTGAAGAAGCAACAACAGCAACTGAATTCTCAAATTACAAAATTTGGATCAATGCTCTTCACCCGCTGCATTTCCGGAACACGTGTAGTCCCCTGTAGTTCGACAAAAACAATATCAGGTCACTCGTTTCAAGGGTTTGGTAGCTCAAATGACAATTATCCCAATGCGTACATGACGGCAGCATGTGCTGTTGGCATGTGCGAAGAAGAAATGAACGAGTTTTTTGTTAGGCTTGAAAAGGCATGGATGGATTACCGTAGTAAAGTGGAAAAAAACGCTAGACGCATAATATAATCAAGCAGTTTCTAGCAAAAAATTAATGATTCTTTATCCATTCAGAAATGAACTGAAGGCTCTCTCTGCTCTCGGGAATAAACGAAGAAAGCATGGGAAAAACGTGACACATGTATTTCCAGACCCCTACAGATACATCCACTCCTTGTTCGATTGCACGTTTCACGAGAAGCATGGATTGATCGTACACGACTTCATGTTGGCTTACGCAGACACAGAGTGGCGCTAGACCTTCAAAACTGCCGTAAACTGGAGACGCTTTGACGCGATTTTCATGAGACCCGAGGACTATTTCGAGGAATGGTATGCCCTCTTCAAACACAGACTTGTTTAATTTTGGACAAATGAAGCAATGTTGATTGTGATCTTTGGCGTACAAAAATATTTCATATATCATTCAAGACAACATACCTGATTCACAATCAAATCATGCTTTATGTATTCCTTCATTGATCCCTTTGGATTTGTATAGTCCACAAACGGACCCACCAACACTGCACCACCAGGCATAAGATCGCAATCTTCTGTGAATTCCCCTGTTTCCATTGCCTTTCGGCGCGACTTGGCCAAAGCCTGCATCAATAACACTGCCAAACCTCCTCCACTACTTATCCCCAAAAGAATTACATTCTCTGGCCGGATGCCACGCTCGCTGATTAACCATTCATAAGCCAAAGTTACATCATGAATAGCATCGTCGAGATGGAACTCAGGAACAAGACGATAGTCAGGTATAAATACATCTCGCATTTCTCCGTCTTTCAAAGGATCGTCGTGACCACACATCATTCCCATCTTTTCTGCAATGCCCATATTGCCTTCCGAATCTCCCGCTAAATATGCCCCGCCATAAATCCAAAAGATGACTTTCTGAGAGGGCCGAGACGAATGTTGGATGAACTTACCAGTCACAGTCATGTGTTCATGAGAAATTGATTTTGGCTTTGATGCAATGCCTGTGGGGGTGCGTTTCACGTGCATTTCATGGTAAACCTCAAGCAAATGACCATGTAGGCAATATTTTTTCCCATTTCTCGGTTTCATGTCTGACAAGTTGCTGCTTGGTCCTCGAGACGAAGATTTCTTCACAATACTCCTCCAGGATGGATACATTTCTGGAGAATGGCATACATGTAACTGACTCAAAGAAAATCTCATCCTTTGAACTGTTACTGGGAACTGCATCATAACAACTTCTTCGTTGAGCATAATTCCAAATGAATGAAAAAAGATTAGCGCAGAATGATGTGAAGAAAAATAGTCTTACCAATCTTCCCCACCAAATGACAGAAGTAAGAGCATGATACTCTAAACTGACATCCGGGTGCAGTCCCGTTTTACGCCCGATCAATAATTTGTGCAAAGGAAAATATACCTTCCACGCGAACAATGTCAGTTTCTGTCGCAGCCTCAGAGGGACGAACTGACTCCAAATGCGAAAAAGAGGGTTTTCTACGAGCAATAAGAATCGGTGCACGAGTCTTATGAACATTTTGACGGGTTGGCGACGTGTTAAGACTGAGGGGTCGAAAGGAAGTCCAAGGTTCAGGTTGAGTTTTTCATTTTCTTGTTGAGCCGCTTCGTTCACTTTGCGCACAAACTCTTCGCTGAAGTAGTCATCTGTAGAGACGTTTCCTTTATTGGTCTGTTCTTCAACAAGAGCACAGCCTGAGTCTTGGTCGCTGACAGCAATGCTGCTCCTGCTGTCACTCCCGGCCATACTCGGCGTGGTGGTTGTCATAGCCAAAGACGGTAGGCGCTGAGTCATATCGTTCTTTGTGCCGCTGAGATGTTGTTTGGTGCACTTAACGGATTCCATGGTAATGTGGTGTCACAGCAATGATGGCAGGGGACTAGTCGAGACTAGGTATTGTATTGTAGTCGAATGATGAATGCTGATGTTTTTATGGGAGTTAAGACCGTTTGCAGCCGTCGGGTCTATTTTTCGGGGTCTATATTTTTGATGGGTTATGGGTCCATTTTTCGGAGAATAAAAAATAGACCCTCGTGATGGCCGTGCAGCCGTGGGGTCCATAATCTCGCTTCGAGAATCCTTGATAGACTCGGGCCAGCTGCTAAGACAGCTGCCTAGTTGCACACGCGTCGTATCGCCCTACCTGTAGCCAGCTAAGGACTGCACTAGACGAACCCAGGACGTAGGACCTCCATATCCTTACGTACAACGTTACCCTACTCAGTACAGACTGTCTTCTCACTTGCCTGTAAGACGACGAAATGAGCGGGAGCACCACACACACCGCCATCTTACAATGCACATCATTGCGTGGACACTCATGTCCTCACAGATCTTCTCCTTCGATTGCTCGACCGATTCGACCAATCGAAAAGCTAGCTTCCTCTAGGCTAACGCCCTCCGAAAAAAGTTTTCCCAGCCCACCGTCCCCTCGTCGCGACGAGCTTCATCCAAGCGTCACAAGTACGCGAGGGGACGCATACTTGTCTAGTATTAGTCCATAAGCCCGTTACTTTAGGGACTTTGTTACATCCTTACACGCTATGTCCCACCACCTACTACCTAGTTATCTCTCACCTACTAGCAATCTAGCAGACAGCCGCATGCAGCCTAGGACCAAGGCGCCGCGTGGTTATTCTGCTTGCAGAATATCTATTTTTTGTGGTTCACGAGCGTCAAAATTTCCGAGCTCGTCCGAACTCATATCGTACAAACTCCTCCCAAATCGTCAAAGCATGAAACAAAATAGAGAAGGACGCAATCCTTCTGGGGATTTTTCCGACATCACCCAAATCATTGTGTGCTTCAACGCTGTGTTGATGCATGTCATTCTTGGTTCTGTGGCCTTGCTGTCACAGCATTTGTCAGCCTCTCTCGAAGTCCCTCCAGATGATGTGCTGTCGACAGGTACAACCTGAATGCTGTGTTGCCAAAGCGTGGCTTAGACAACAACAACATCGAACAAAGGAAAAGACAAATGGTGAAGTACAACCGTCAACGTGCTTTTGATTCTGTGATGAATGACTGGATGCACCCAAGACCCCGCTTCGACGACAAACAATTTGAACGGACCTTCCGAATCAAGAAGTATATGGTTGACTACATCCTTTCAAATTTGGCCAGGGCGGATTCATTTTGGACGCAGACGAGAGATGCAGCGGGACGTCTTTCAATACATCCAATTGTTAAGTTGTTGACGGCACTGAAGTTGTTGTGCTTTGGAGTATCTTTCTCTGCTTTTCAGGATTACTTCCAAATGGGAGAATCCACCGCCCGTTGGTGTCTCCATAAGTTTTGTACGGGGGTTGTGAATTGCTCTGTTCTGTCTGAGAAATATTTACGTTCACCCACCAAAAGTGATGCTCGTCGAATTACATTGCGCCACAAGACTGTTCATGGTATCGAAGGTATGATGGGGTCTTTGGACGTAACAAAGATCAAATGGGAAAAGTGTCCACAGGCTTGGAAAGGGCAATTTGTGGGAAAAGAAGGATATGCAACAATTGGCCTTGAGGCGGTGGCAGATTATGACCTTTGGATATGGCACAGTGCCTTTGGATTTCCAGGGGACTGAACAATATCAACATTTGGGATCAATCTACCTTGTTTCACTCCATGTTGGATGGATCGCATGCGACGATAGACTTTCCATTTAAAATAAATGGTGATGACTTCGAAGAACTGTTTTATCTTGTGGATGGTATTTATCCTTGGCTTTCTCGATTTTTAAGTACAGTATCCGATCCCACAACCAATATTGATAGACTGTTAGCAAAGTCACAAGAGTCTTGGAGGAAGGCCATTGAACGGGCTTTTGGAGTTTTAAAAAGAAAGTTCCTTATTATCAAGCATCCCGTTGAAATGCACGATCGCCATGACACTTTTTATGTTGTCATTTCAACAATATTATTGCATAACATGATGGTGGAAGTACGCATGGGTGACGGCGAATTAGAAAGTACGGATTTCTACATCACTGAACATCCTACAAATGATCCGACACATAATACTTCTGCAGACAGTACTGAGGATGTGGATGATACTACCGGGTGTTGTGACACTGATGAACGCAATGGTAATTAAAACGGAGAAGACGACGACAACGATGAAAACTTCTTAAAAATGAAATACGAAATGACTCAAAAACGATGGAAAAAACTTTATGATCCCCATGCGCCGTTGCGGCTACAAGATTCTGTAAAAAGCAACTCTATTCTGAACGATACGAAGGTGTGAGCTCCGATACGTATGAAGTAGCACCGGATTTTGATCCATTAAAGTTTTGATTTAATAACTATCAATTTAGGTATTAATGTAAAGAATATTCCATATTATTTAATAACTAACAATTTATAATGTAAAGACTATTCCATATTATAATTAAGGAGGCAACAGGGGTAGCATTCCTTTTTCAACTCGGTCTCTTGTATGTTATTCTTCCACATCCATTCTGTCTGGCACAAATGATGCAGGTAATTGCAACAATTCTCAACTTGACATTTCTCTGGAGTAAGCTCCAACAAAATACATCCAGGCCAGTTGCACCCTTTGCTACTCTTTTCTTTGGTCTCAGGAAAAAGACTGTCCACTGGTGAACTGGAATTGTGCCCAGTACTCAATATGTTCGCCATGTCCTCCTCGTCATCCAAAACATTGACCTCTTCGTCACAATTCTCCATGACTTTCTTCTTCTTCAATTTCAATTCTTGCGCCTCAATCTCCAGGCGCTCTCGTTTGTTTTGTAACTCCAACTGGAGCAATTCTTGCTTCGCCTTCTTATTTCCCATGGCCGACATTCTGGAAGCAAACAGATCGGCAAAGTATTGTTGCTTAATGGCATCTGGTGCCATCGCCATAACCTGCATGTCAGCGATGGTGGGCATTGTTCTGTTTGCGTTCTCCAATCCATCCTTAAACACATCTAGACTTACCACATCGGCTGAGACAGGTTGGTTGAACTGTTGAAGCTGAGAGTGTACTTCGTTTGACACTTTAGAAACAAGAATGTCAGTTTGCAGGGCTTTCTTTGAAGCATCCCTACCTGCTGGTTTGTCTCCTTTCTTTAGTTTGCTTGGTGGAACTTGTTTTTTCTTTTTGTTGGAGTAAGGGGCTTTCCCACCCACGGCATCTTCGTCTGAGCCAAGAAAAGTTTCCTCAAACTTTGGCGAAGACCTTACGAACTTGTAAGCTTCCATATACCAGGTGAAAAAATTGGGAAGAGTCGTATCCTTCGCTTGCTCGGCGTAAATCTCATGCATCGAAGCATAGTATGATTTGTCCCTCTGCTGTCCCGAGGGTGAGAGGGTTAGCTGAAACAATACCAACAAATTTGTTGAGTGCCGGCTGTAAAGACTTCTTCCACTGGCCCTTCAGCGAATGAATTGTGCGGTCTTCAGGTACGGGACTGTAATCAGCTGAAGACTCATTCAGTTTGTTCTCTGTCGCTGCCATGGAGTTCTGTTGCTGTTGTATCCTCAACCAAAAGCTCTATCTTTTTGATTGTTGCTTGTGATGGAGTTTGTACTGACCTGTATCCAAGCTCTTGCCAAGAGTAGGATCTCGTTGGCGCTGAATTGGCCGGACCTTGGTGCTTTCTTCTTGGTATCGAGGTTGGTTTCAGAGGGCAATTCTGGATCATCCGGCTCATCTTCAGGGTTAGCTGAAACAATACCAACAAATTTGTTGAGTGCCGGCTGTAAAGACTTCTTCCACTGGCCCTTCAGCGAATGAATTGTGCGGTCTTCAGGTACGGGACTGTAATCAGCTGAAGACTCATTCAGTTTGTTCGCTGTCGCTGCCATGGAGTTCTGTTGCTGTTGTATCCTCAACCAAAAAGCTCTATCTTTTTGATTGTTGCTTGTGATGGAGTTTGTACTGACCTGTATCCAAGCTCTTGCCAAGAGTAGGATCTCGTTGGCGCTGAATTGGCCGGACCTTGGTGCTTTCTTCTTGGTATCGAGGTTGGTTTCAGAGGGCAATTCTGGATCATCCGGCTCATCTTCGGATTCATTGCCACTGTTGGTTTCCACCTCAGCTTCAGCCTTTTGCCATCTTCAGTTGGAATGTCTTCATCCGAAGGTTTGCCAGATGGATAGGGCATTTTTTCACCAGCGTTGTAATCAAAAGTGTTTGAAGACAAACACAGAAGCCAGTATGAGTAGCAACTGTGGTTGTGTTGTCTTGAAAGATGACGATGTAGATGCTGCGATTCTGCGATTCGAGGATAACTGTTTGTTTTGTGTGTTATTATTGTGCGTGGTTGTAGTTGATGGCTGCGATCGTGCCACCTGCTGCTCTGTTCTACAGATGGATGAGATTTCCCGACACGGGAGGAACTTGTACAATTAAAAAAATAGACCCCATAAAAATATAGACCCCGGTCGACCTTCGAAATATTGAAATATAGACCCCGGTCTATCCGGTCGATATAGACCCCGGTCTATAAAAAAAGTCGGGGGTCTATATTTATATTTTTATAGACCCCAGAGCGTATAGACCCCATGGCTGCACGCCATTTTTCGCCGATTGGGGGTCTATATTGGGGATCATAACCCAATAAAAAAATAGACCCCATGGCTGCAGAGGGTCTAAGACGTGATGTTGTCATGACCGGAGACGAATGGAGCTGTTCTGGAGCTGTTGCAGCTAATCTTGGGACAGACTCGGGGTCATAGAGGAGGGTCCTCGGACACTTGGAAACCCGGATTATAAGAAACTACGCCCATATCAGCAGAGCGTGCAACAGTGTGTGCAACCGGTGTCATCCATGTGTGCGAGCTCTCATTTTTTCTGTAAGACATAGAAGTCTCTACATGAGCTCGCGTGACCTTTAAAAGCATAATACATGTATGTACCAAAAATTATGTTCCACACTTTGGCTTTTATAGGTCATATTAAAATGTAGGTACATCAGTACCTATGGTACAAAAAGCTCATGCACCATATCATCAAGTCAATAAATAATGAAACAAGGTCATGCTTTATAACTAGTAGTTTGACTCAAAATATTTCACTTAGTCTAAACATACTTTACAACAGTGACAATGGAAATATGTCGCAAAGATCAAATGATAATGCAATGTACTCTACAAACAATTGCTCTAAGTCTGAATAATAATAATGTAATTAATTTTTAATATGAGAGACCCCTTCCACCCTCCTAATGGCCTCTCCCATGCCCAGGTTCAAGCAAAACAAGCAAGCAACTACAATCTATCTACTTTGTCCCGCCTGTCTCGTGCCATCAGCTTCAATATCCTACAAACTGAATTCTCACCATAAACAAGATGAATTCGATCAATTGCAGTATCAGAAGTGTACCCCTTAGAAATCAGCCCAGTTACAGCATCCCAAAATACCTGCGTTGACAGTAGCTAAACTTATTTGCCCCCTCTCATGATAAGTGAAATCCTTGGCAGCCTTCATCCCATTCAGACCAAACTCCCACTCCTTCCACACTGAATACAAGTCCTTAGGATTCTTCGAAAGCTTGACACCACTACCATTCCTGTTCATCGTCACTAGTGTTTGAGCTTCCCTGTTCAAGGTACCACACAATCCACGAGTTACTCCACCTCCCTCTCTCGGCTGTAAAGAAGGGCGGACAACAGAATGAACAACAGGTTGGACAGCAATCCTCCGAACATTAGTATTCATATTTTGGAGGTAGCGCTGCTGACCACCAAACAAAGTAATAATCTCCTGGCGGAGATCTTCCAACCTCTGCTGAAGTTGGAATTGTTGGGAAAACAACACTTCAGTCTCAAGTGCAAACTTACCAGCCCAAAATTCCTCAGACCCTGCAGCTGTGGCTGATGTTGCCCCGGCCTGGAGCAATGGCAGCTCCATCTTCTTCGAGGCAGCACCATCACTAACACCTGGCTGTTGCACAGATGCTGCCACTGTGCCATCACCCCCAGCTTGACCTGGACGGCGAGTGAGAGGGATGATTGCAAGCTGGTCTCCAAGTTGCTGGACAAGTGAGATCTTCTCAATGGGATTTTCCACTGGATCTTTTCCAGCAGCAATCCATCTCTCCTTGATGAGTGATGCTAGCTCGTCGGGATGATGGGTAAGGTGTACCCATTGACCGTCATATTGCCCTCAAACGCCCAGAGGAGAGGCAGCCAGCACTCTAGCAATCTCGCCGCCAAAGGTGGCATGAATCTTGGGACAAGGGACTTCACAGTTCATCACTGATGGGATCGCCGCCCTTGGCGGCATACTTGCAGGGTCCTCGGGGGGCCAGACAAAACTGATGCAACTCGAGCATCAGGGTATGGGAGATATGTTTCGATGTAGGTGTCGACTTGCTGTCTCTTTCCCCACCAACATCCACGTGTGCTAATCCAATCCTTGCAGATACCAAAACGAGCTGCATAAGATGCAGCCCCTTGCGATAGAGTGAGTGCCAAGCAGACCCTCCTGATCTGTTGAAACAGGTGGCTTGAGAAAATTGTGTCAAGAACACTCGATACTGACCTGTTAGAACGGTGGTTTCCAAACAATAATAAACCAGGGTCCTCCCCTAACCAAGTGGCAAGGTTTAAAAGAGGGCAGCAAGCGGATCCATTGCTCCAAACAAAACCTGCGTGGGACAGTCTCTCTCCTCTGATATTTTTCAATTCATTTTAATGTTCAATGTTGACGGCTTGCGAATTGAACAGCAGTGTGCTTTTGCAAGCTTCATGACATCATCAATGCGCCCAATTGTTTGCCATTGCAGACAGAGCATAGCAGTCAAAAACACAAGTCAATGCCTGCATACAGATGACCGGCAAGCACAAGCAAGGAACAAAACTCCTCCCACTCCAGCTGCCTTGCCTTACTTGATACCCCTCCTGTCTCACCTCATATTTCTTACATTTTGTGATAACATCATTGACCACGCTGGAGCGGGTGGGGTTGCCCCGCTGATGGATGTCATCCCATGGCAGGTTTGAGATATTTGTGGTCACTTATGGTCACTTTCTGCAAATGGTCACCGGATTTACCAGTTTTAAGTTACAAATTGCCACCAAAATACTTTCCCGTTACAATAAATTTCATTATTCTACCGCTATCCCCAGAGAGTCCAAAAACCACAGCAGTTTGCATATAGTCATCACAACAAGCGTTATGTATATAACATTGATCCAAACATAACACCGCCGAACATAACACATCCAGATGAAATGGCCAGTTAGCTCCACAAGATAATGTCCTCAAAAACATCACACTTGCCTCTTATCTTACCATCACTTTGATCACGGTGGTTATATATATAACAACGCCGCGGTACATAACCATATAGACATCACCATCTGCGCGTTATGTACATAACATTGATCCAAACATAACACCGTCGAGAACATAACACATCCAGATGAAATGGCCAGTTAGCTCCACAAGATAATGTCCTCAAAAACATCACACTTGCACCTTATCCTACCATAACTTTGATCACGGTGGTTATATATATACCAACCTCGCGCATATAACCATATAGTCATCACAATCTGCGCGCTATGTATATAACATAGATCCAAACATAACAACGTCGAGAACATGACACATCCAGATGAAATGGCCGGTTAGCTCCACAAGATAATTTCCTCAAAAACATCACACTTGCACCTTATCTTACCATCACTAACCTGAATCAAGCGGTGATATATATAACAACGTCGAGTACATAACCTGTTTGCCCTGCCAACAAAAGAGTTATCCATAGAACACCATGGCAAAATTATGTATGATGAAGGGCAGGGTCAGTTGCGTAAATTTCCAATTAAATAGTTGCAATTAAGAAATGGCAGTACTCACCAATCAGGTGATTCATGGGCCTGATTCTTTTTGCCTGCACAAAAACTCAATAAATCAATTCTGCAATTACTTACCTTTGCTTGTTAAGATGTCTTCAATGTTGAGAAATACACGATCATGCGGTTATGTATATAACATCGTCACAAACATAACCTGATTGGTCGGCCAAAAAGAGACACTCTTATCCATTCCTCACCAAGACGACACAAAGTTATATATATAACAAATGTATAAACTTACCTTCCTTCCAAAAATATAATACTCTGAAAACTCTGGTGTTATCATTTTCCCTGAGTCCTTCTCTTCTTTGGAGGAGCCCATTCATCATAATCGCAGGGTATTTCGGGCCAAGCCACCTCGGCCAATGCTTTATGCAAATCCAAAATATCGACACCATACTTCCTGCGCTCGTCAAAAAACACGACACCATACTTCTTGTGCGGTTATGTATATAACATCGTCACAAACATAACCTGATTGGTCGGCCAAAAAGAGACACTCTCTTATCCATTCCTCACCAAGACGACACAAAGTTATATATATAACAAATGTATAAACTTACCTCTCCTTCCAAAAATATAATACTCTGAAAACTCTGGGTGTTATCATTTTCCTGAGTCCTCTTCTTTGGAGGAGCCCATTCATCATAATCGCAGGGTATTTCGGGCCAAGCCACCTCGCTCACAATACTTTATGCAAATCCAAAATATCGACACCATACTTCCTGCGCCGTCAAAAACATCGACACCATACTTCTTGTGCAATCCAAAAATAGCGACACCACGATGCAGTGACTTCAAAAATATTGACACCATTTTCCCGTGCAATCCAAAACTTTGACACAATAATTTCTTTGCAAATCAAAAAATTGACATCATACTGCCTGCAATAAAAATCGAACATCTGGCGCAATCCCAAAACTAGAAGTAAGGATTCTTATGATTAGAAACAATTGGTAAACAAATAATAAAAATAACGATAAAAATAGTGCAACTTTCCTCTGTTTTCTTACCTCTGTAGGCTGCACACATCATGCCCGACACCCGAAATTATGCAGATAACAATTTTATATCATGGGCCTGCGCTGTCCAAAAACATGACAAGAAATTCCATGCGTGATCCCAAACTATCAATACAATACTTCATGCAAATCCAAAAACATGGACACCAAACTTCCTGCGCCGTCAAAAACATCGACACCATACTTCCTGTGCAATCCAAAAGCGACACCAAGTGACATCAAAAATATTGACACCATACGTTCTGTGCAATCAAAAATATCGGCAAAGTACTTCCTTTGCAAATCAAAGAATATTGACATCATACTGCCTGCAATCCAAAAACAAACATCTGGTGCCATACCAATGTTGAGCATCTGGCGCGATCCCAAAATATTGAATCCATCTTCCTTGGGTTTGGGTGCTCACCTGTTCTTGCTTTCACATAAGAAAGACATAAACGCACCTGTATGGGATCATTTCACATGTGGCCCACCAAACAGATTGGCAGAAAAAGCGATTTGTTGGTAAATACATAATAATGTCATGAACATGTGCTGTTATATACATAACAATGTCAAATACATACCTTTTCTTTCAATCAATCATGGTTATGTACATAACATATTGATGTACATATCGATTTTTCGCAAACGAAGGAGTGTTGCAGTTATGTTAGTAAAATAATGCGCGTTTCATACATAAACAATTCATATACATAACCGAGTCATATATATAACAAATCGATTTTGCACAAACAAAGTAGCGTGACAGTGCAGTTGCGTAATAAAGTTTCGCACGATTGCAAAAACGACTTCCCCAATGTGACAACTCCATATTGGGAGTCATTCAGGCCCATCTTGATCAGCGCCGTTCGATTCGTTCCGTGCGACCACTGCTGACATGTAAAGACATTTATGCTGCTGCGCCTGAAACAAACAGTCTCGGCAAGCAAATTTCACGATCTACTCTACCAAAAGGCGTCCCTTCAAGATGCGATCATGGTGGT
>JABMIG010000523.1:0-46939 GCA_013187285.1 Cyclotella cryptica | reverse complement strand
GGTGACTTTTGTAAGTCTGGCGGAATTATGAAGAAGCGGTGGAAATAGTCATGATGAGAGAGGGCTGGAGACTACAATACAACTCAACAATGTTGAAACCCCTTTACGGCAACTGAGACTCACAGACAATGCAACAACCACAATGAATCATTGCAACGGCCGGTGGACCAACGAAGACGCACCACAGCGACTGCATGAAGAGACGGAGAGCAACCAAAGACGACGAACCACATTCACCAAAACGCCAAAAGTCACCACCAGGACAACAGTATACAATACCAACAGAAGACCATGCAAGCGATGAAGACGACTTCACTCTGGCACAGCAACGATGCAACAAAAATGTAAAGTCCAACTGGCGAACCGGAGACGGCGCACCACCGCCACCACAAAGCAAAGACACTTCGCCATAACAACACCCAACACAATCACTTCAGCACACCACCCAAACAACGAGATGATCTGATTCCACAGCCATTAAGACATACCGCTGCTAGGATGATGGCAATTGCGAAGCCACAGTTACATAAAGCAAGCTTACCAAACAGAGTGATTAGACAGCTTGTGTTATTGGTTTGCACGCAAAAAAGTTGAAAACTTCAAGAGACTTTGCCTGTATGACAGCAAACACTAAAAATAAAAGATAAAAACTTCAAAAGACTTTGTATATATGATATCAAACACAATGATATGATGTCTTCACGTAAAAACACGTCACACGGCAGTTAGACTACAGCTCACAAGACTAATCTATTGCCCAAGTAAAAATACATTCACGTTCAATGATATAAAAACTGCATAGCCGTAGTTAGGACTCTTATTCATCGTCATTTTTCACGATCAGCAAGAATATAACAACACGTCACACGATAGCTCTACTAAAACTCACAAGACTACTCTATTGCCCAAGTAAAATGGGCATTCACTTTAAAAACTTTATAAAAACCGCATAGCTTGTGAAAGTGTGTTCTCACACTGTCACTACCGTCATCTTTAAAGCCCAAGCTAACTATGACCAAAATCGTTTGCTGCTTGAAGCGATAAACACATTACTTTACTAATTATCTATGACTTCAATTCTACACTCTCAGCCATACAACACATCTAGTGCTAAAAAATCTTGCAGCGGCTGCTAGTAATTTTCTTTCATATTGCATCAGAACCCAATCAATTAATTTATAAACGAGAAGATCATATCAAGATTTTTTTTAAAATCTTAGTTGTGTTGGAAACTGAGCCACTTTCTCCTTCTTCTCCTTCTCCTTCTTCTCCTTCTTCTCCTTCTCCTTCTCCAGTGAGACAGTTTTTTTGCTTTTTGCCAAAACAGGTACAGACCCATAACTTGATCTGAACTTACCTGTAAATAATTCATTTTTCGCTTGGACTTACATGGGTAGTCTCAGTGTTTTAATATATGCCTACCTTTAAAAATATATCTTTGTGTGTAACGTCTGACATTATTTTCAACAAAATTTCTGTAAACTTTAAGGGAACACTAGTCACAAATCATTTTAAGACGTAGAGACGAAAAATTTTAAACAAGGGTTCTTTAAAACTTGAAGGGAATGTTATCGTGTCACAAAAGAGTGTGTAACAAGAAAATGATTTCACAAACTAAAAGGGCGCGGGAGCGCGGCGCGCGCGAAGCGCGCGAGGCGCTCCCGCCCATTTTGGCATACACTCGTACTACAGTCCAGTTTATTTTAATGTACGTCTTCCTCTGTCTCTACAAATCGCAATCTGTTTCGCTGCAAAAAATCTTGCAGCGGCTGCTGGTAATTTAAAATTGATCAAAAATCATGTTGGTTTCTGATGTTGAAGACGAAAAAGATATCGCGTCATGTTGGAGTCTTCGCGTTAACTTTAGGCGCCCGCACACTCTTCTTGCGCCGCCGTCACAACATGTCGGTTTGTTACACTGTATATTTTGTACAATACATACAGAATACATCATACACTCAACGACGAGATGCCTTTGTCAGCGCTTGTCACATTCTTGTCACACTCTTTCTCCATGTCAACGTACCCGGTTCACCTTGCTTTCTCCAACTCAATGCATCTTTTTTGCTGACAGTATAATCTCGTTCAAGATGAACCCTTCACAGCCGAGCTATCGCACGTGTCTATCGTGCTTCATCTTCTTCCTTGCGGTTAATCCTCATGCAACACAAGCTTTCACATCGACTCGCCCCAGATCATTCGCAGCTGCACCCATTCATCCTTATTACCCATCTAGATCATCCCACTTCTCAACGAACAATCTATTCTTTGCCGATGCGGTCGCCCAAAAAGAATCCAACAATGTCCCCACAACACAACCACCAAATTCATCCACGCCCCCTCCAAAATGCTCACAAACACACATCGTACACTCGGATCTCAAGAACTCCTCATGCTACCACGTCAATACCGTCCCAAACTCGACCAAGGCGAATCCTTCCCCAGCATGACACACGTTCAAGTAACCGTCCTTTCCGCCACGCCCACCCTCGACGCACTGTACCAATCCATCGAAATCGCCATGGACACCCATCCCATGCTGCGTTGTCACGTTGAGGGAGACGGAGAACCGGATGAACGGATCGATCTTTTCCAAATGGTACGAAAGGGAGAGCCCAATCCCTGTACCTTTGTGGCACCGTCGGTCAAGACGTTTACCAGTCGAGATGTTTTACGCGTGGTGGATGTGCCGGGGGAGGATCTGCAACGTTTGGAAGACAGTTGGAAGGAGAATTTCGCACGTGATATCGACGATGGATCTTGGTATGAGACGTGCGGTACGGGTCCCCTGTGGAGATTGACGTTGCATCGATTGGAGGGAGGTGGTAAGGATGCTCCTTGTGCGCTCATCTTTTCTGCCAATCATGCCATTTCGGATCAGGGTTCGGTCAATGTGCTCATGGATCAGATATTGGCGGATGTTGTTGCGATTGAGGAGAGTGGGCGTGTGTCGAATAAGGCGGTGGTGCAGGATATGCCCATGGCGATGGAAGATTCTGTGTTGGGTCTAAAGAGTCGCTGGTCGGACGTCGAAATGTCGGCGATTACGCCGGGGACGATAAAGTATGTGCTCGACAAGGCCGCGGAGGGGTTCAAAAATCCGGTGATACTGCCGGACGCGAATGGGAAATCCGGTGGAGGTGATAGTTTGCTTGGTGCAGTTAGTACAATCATGGGGAGAAGTGCCGGTGGGGAGAGCGAGGCCAGCTCGCAACGCAAATCAGTATTGCAATTTCGATCATTGTCCAAGGAGACGACATCCAACCTGCTGAGTGTTTGTCGGAGCAACGGCGTGTCTGTCAGTAATGCTCTTATAGCAGCAGTTGCATTGACATCTACCGACTTTATTGATGGAGGGGACGTAAAACCGGGAAAAACCAGAAACTACAAAGTCTTGCAATCGTTGGATATGAGGAGGTTTGGTGCACAGCTCGACAAATGCGAAACGGTCGCGTGCATGGCGGGCAGCAATGACATCATGCTTGGACCATTGTCGGATCGTTCGGGAGAAACGTTCCGATCTTCGCCAGAATCAAACAAATGTCAAGAAATGTTTTGGAACTTGGCAAGAGAGGGGAGAGATCAAACGAAACAATTTGTAGATTCAAATGGACCCGTGCATGCAGTGAGAGTGTTTGATTTTGCAATGACTATTTCGGATTTGAATAATCTTGTCGATTTGACGGTGAAAAGTAAAGATTCGCAGGGTAGAGCATATAGTGCTGGTGTTTCAAATGTCGGGGTTTATGAACGGCAAAAGGCTGTAAGAAGGGAAAACGACGTGGAGCGTGGGAATATTAAGGTGAGTCGATTTCATTCTGATGGACTCCTTAATTATGTCCGATTGGTCAATTTGATTGTTCATTATGCAAGTGACTTTTAATGAATTCATTAGGTCAAGCACGGAAAGTACGAAGTTCTAGATGTTTTCTTCGGAACGCCACACTCTCGTACGGGATGTCTTTACATTGTGTCTGCTATGACGGTGAATGGGTCGATGAAGTTAACATTTCATCCTGCATCACCTATTGTTAGTGAAGAAACAAATAGTAAATTTGCAGACGCATTCGTGGAATTGCTGGAGAAAGCTTCCAATGCGAAAGTTTCTGACTCATTAGAAACTGGTAATTTGCTCTCTCAGATAAAGATTCCGGAAGGAACATTGAGCATTGCTGCCGCCGCACTCGGTATTGTGGGAGTCGCAATACATGCCGGTGCATGGTCTGAATTCTTTTCCAACTTGGCGGAAATGAAGGCAAATGTAGCTGACCCGAAAGACTTTTGGGATGCCTTCAACTTTTGGGTGTTTTTTGCAGTGGGACATCCTTTGTTACAGCCTATACTTTGGATTAGTGATGTTCTTCACGGATCGCCTGGTCCTTTGGTGTTTGATCTCGTTCCTGCCTCGTTTTTAATGGCGAACATTTTGTTCATTGGGGCCACAGCATGGTCCAAGGAGGTGAGTTGAAGATTATTTACTGTGGAGCCATTACTGTCATGACTTCGTCCCTCCTCACATCGGCTAAAAATCATTGTTCACATTTCGTGGAAAGTTTCGCAATGCTTTAAATATCGCGGTTTTATCAGCATTTCTCACTTATGTGGGAGCAGGCCTTGATGGCCAAGCAGGCCTAGGTGACTTCAACCTTCAAATTAATGATAACTACCAAGGTCAAGTTGTAAAAGGCTGCCCAACATACGAACAAGGTTAGATTTGTGCCACTTTGATGGGTGCATACCTTTGATTTTCAATTTCTCACTTCACATTTCTTGTGGGTAGTTCGTCAACCAAGTATGGATGGCTTTGATCTAGAAAAGTACCAAGGAAAGTGGTACGAACAAAAGTTCCACGATTGGACTCAGTTCAAGGTGAGATGTCAAGGCTCGTCTTTTACTCGCTACATCATTATTTTTCTTGTTATTCATTTATTTGTTCCGTGATGTATTTCAAGGAGGTATACGATACCACACTTGATATCAAGCTAACATCTGACAAAAAGGGTTGGGTTGATGATTTTGGAGTTAAGGGGCCTGCACCGGAGTCTGCGAAGCTTTCTTGGGATAAATCTCCTGTAGCGAATGGTGCACATTACTTCATGTTTGGACGAGTAGATGAGAATGATCCACCTGGTATTCTTAGAGAAAGTGGGTTTGGGGTTGAATTCCCGAACTACATTGTTGATGTGAAGAAAGATCCCGCGACCGGTGAATACACCGAAGCTATCCAATTCCAATGTCTCGAGCGCGGAGGCGTCCGTGTGTTTGAAGGAATCAATTTTATGAGTCGAAAGCCAGTGATGTCGGAAGATGAGTTAAAGGGTATGCATCAGCGGGCTCGAGCTGCAGGAATGTATCCATATGGTGCATCAGAAGAACAAATGCATACTGTTGCAAGGAGAGGTGAGAATGAACCGAAATTAGACAACAACTGGCAGCAGATGTGGCATGCAATTGGAGTTGACAAACTCTTGGAGTTGTTGGCTGAATCAATAGAAGATGGTGGCAGATAAGTGGAATCAGAATCGATTGAGTAAACCTAATATTGCTGTTACAATACAATACTCTTGAAGGTCGCAGTTCCTCTTTATATAAAGAATCGCCACATTATCTTTGAACGATAAAAAGCCCATAACCCGTTTACCTACATTTTTCACACAAAAATGCCCTACTTGGAAAGGTTAGGACATCCATCACCGGATCGCTGATGGTTGATGCCACTCTTTTAAGGATAAGGAAAAGCATTGCACGAGATTGCACGCCGCCCCCTGTAAACGGAGAACCACGACATGTCAAACAATCATTTCCGACCACGCTTGTATGGCCTCGAAGTCATCTTTAGTCATAATACTTACACAGAGAGGACAGGAAAAACATGACATCGCAAGAGGAGCTCAAAAAGCAAACGGGCTACAAAGCAATAGATGATTATGTCTCATCAGGTATGAAAGTTGGGCTTGGAACAGGGTCAACTGCCTACTATGCAGTGGAACGTCTTGGACAAAAACTAAAATCAGGAGAACTTAGCGACATTATTGCAGTTCCTACCTCTATTCGAACTAAGGAACAAGCTGAGTCCCTCGGTATCCCTCTCGTTACGCTGAATGAGCATTCTAAGCTCGACGTTGCAATCGATGGTGCCGACAATATTGACCCCGATTTCAATCTGGTCAAGGGTGGTGGAGGAGCCTTACTTAGGGAGAAGATGGTGGAGTTGGCAGCTGAAAAGTTTATTGTCATCGGTGCGTAATTCTGTATTCCATCTTGACGCATATTCATTCGTGCTTTGTCATCCTAGAATATTGTACTGTTTTGCATGAGAATGTTTGCATATATTATGTTATCCATGACCCGAAGTTTCTCTTGCAAGGTTTCTGTCATTGACGTCTGACTGATATCATTTATCCTACCGTTCAGTCGACGAGTCCAAAATGTGCAATGGTCTTGGTCCTGGCTTTCCAATTCCAGTCGAAATAACGCCATTCTGCCACGAGCACACAATTCGTTCAATCGCTGCGCTTCCATCTTGTGCTGGCTGCAAACCTGTTTTAAGAATGGGATCCAGCTCTAATAACAAAATTGATGGAGACCAGATTGCTGTCACTGACAATGGTAACTACATTGTTGATTTGCATTTTACCCAAAACATTGAGGATGTCCCGACGATGGCTGCAGATTTAAAATCTCTGTGCGGAGTAGTAGACCACGGTCTTTTCTGTGGAATGACAACTGCAGTTATTATTGCTGGAGTTGATGGAGTTGTTGTCAAATGTCCCTAACTGTTTCCGCATCGATGATTTACTTAAGATCGATAAGAGAGGAACTTATTGCGTCCTCGAACGTCTAATCTGTCATAGTGGCGTTATCTAGTTTCATTGATCATTAGATGATAGAACATTTTCTCGAAAATGCTACATCCCTGCTTGTATTAATGGTGAAAAATGGTAAGAGCGAAAATTACAGAGTGTTTGGTAATCCATTGGACTACTATTTCCGATTAAAAATATTTACCAACGCGATGTGTGGAAAGCCATTTCAATCCATCTACTCCAAGTCCCCCAAACAAGCCCCACACAAATGAACCTTCCCTCACGAGAAACCACATGCTGCAAAACAATTATTTCCAGTATCCCTGCTTGTATTGCTGGTGGCGCATTCCAAAGTACATCAAACCATATCCAGTGACGAGGACTGTCGAGACAGCTGCGCCGACGACAAAAGGGTTGTAAGGGGGCTCAAAAACGGTCTGAATGACACAAATGAAAACGATGTGAAATAAATGTGAGTGAAGTCTCAGGATGATACAGGGATACGTGCATGCTGTCGCGAGAATTTCAAAGAAAAGCAACCTGAGCGGCCATGGGGCCGACCCATGTCTCCCCCCATGCCCCCTCCCCGCACAACCGAGCCTTAAAATTCAAACAAATCTACAACATCAGCAGGAGGTATTGGCAGTCAATAATCACGAACGCTCCAGATGCATCTGATTCGAATACGGAACATAAGCAAGATACGCAGCGCGATGCGAACATCATCCAGGCTCACATGATCATGGCCCGCAGGAGGGCGGGTGGCCTTGAGCTCTCCCCAGACATCCTTCGCCTTGTGCATCTTGGGAGCGGCGGTGGACATTGGCCGCTTGCTGCTGACACGAGCGACGGATCGAACGGCGGTGTTCACGAACATGGTTGCGTTTAGTATCTCTAGCGTTTCTCTCTAGAGCGATCGGTAGATGGAAGGAGTTTGAAGTTTTAAGGGCTGTCCTCAATTCGATAATCTAGAACGATCGCTTGAAGTTGAACTCGGGGAAGCTTATGAGAAAAGAAAAAACAAAATGTTATTATTTAAGCCGATCTCTTTTCTAACACTACCTATTGTGCAGCTGTCTAGAGGCTGACATTCTGGTTTACATGCTGCCGAGATCAACGAGACGCTACGAGACGCATAGGAAAAAACTACAATCGAGTTCGTAGGAGTTCATTATGAGTTCACGGCAACTTTGTCTTTCTCCATGGGAACCGTCGACATAGCGTAAAAAACAAGAAACAGCACATAACAGCGGCGCGACCCACTTTCAAGCATGAGAGAAGAAGACATTGAACAGGGGGCGACAGCCGAAGGAGGCACCTCGGAAAAGCAGAAGCTGAAGAAAATCGCTAGCCACACCCCCATGGAAATTTTACACGGATGCGTCGCCGGAATAGCCGTGGCAACCTCCATAACTGCCATGGTTTTGAACCCGGCGACCCCAGTCTTCATCGCGGGGGCGTTGTCGAGTGTAATTGGTCCGTACGCATACTACCAACAGACGAAGCTCACTGACATCATAGCTCTGAAAGAGACACATGACGCAGTAAAGAGGGAGGTTGACCGCTTAACTGCGGAGAACGCTCGTCTTAACGAGACCGTAGGGGATCTTTCTGACACCATTGATCGTCTTGAGGACGTTGAACAAGCGTTGGATGTTATCACGCAAACTCAAGGTCAGAGTGTTGCTGCGTTCGCCGATCAAGTGAAGGAGAATAGGAACATTTTGGGTCAGATGCAGAAAAATCTTCGTGCCAACGTGCTCCAGAATTTGCTGCAAGTTGTCATCAGGAGTGACCAAGATGATAATATGCAAATCGAAGAAGATGAACTTGATGATCTCATTCAGAGAATTCAGAAGATTAATGGGGTCGAAGTGAGGGCAGATCGTTTCAAAGCTGCCATCATGGATTCGGGGGGATCACTGTCAAGTGTGATGGATATCATCAAAAACCTCATGGCAGATGATATACCTGCTCAGGATGAAATCTTTATTATCAAGGAAGATGGGCCTTAGACTTTAACCTGTTCCGTTGCCTAGGGCGAAGCACACCCGGGGAACGTTTGAATGAGATGTTTGTAAATCTCTGGTAATATATAATAAAAGTATATGTATCTTTAGGCAGATACTTCATTTGAAACATTTTTGTTTCGTTTTGATCTATTTTCTTAATGACCGAGGATGTGCTTCCTAACGAGAGGATCACCATGGAATCCAGCTCGGCCTTGCTCTTGATGTACTGCGCAAGAGAAGTTTGAGCATTTGCTGGATTGTACCATATTGAGTTTGTATTTGATGTTAACGTTTGTCCTTTGCATTTGTTGAGTTGCGGTCCTAAAAGGATGATATTTTATGTTTGAAGGTTAATGTTTGCCCAAGATTGCCCTTCAGTTTGCGAGCACCAAATGAAATCGTGCTCTACCAAGAAGGAGGAAGATGCAACACTCTTCGTAACAGTCTGCAACGTGCATCAAGTTGCATTTTTCATAAAAAAAATTCGACATGTCCTTGGAGTAACGTATCGTTTATCAAAGAGTCCCGATTCGCCACTCATGCTTTATGTCCTTAGCAAGAGAGTTCCCCGACGCCAGCGGTCCGCCCAGACAGGGCTTGCTAGACAGATGAAACGATCAAGGTACGACAGAGGATAGGAGTCCGAAGTTGCCGACACTCGTTCGTCCAAGAGCAGCATCTCATCACCATGGGGAAAGGGAAGGATTCAGACGACGAAGAATCGTATGATGACGAGGAAGAGGATGAGCACTCAGACGAGGAAGAGGGTTACATGCCTGAAGAAAAGAAGGCTATCAAAGCAACCGGATCAACAAAATTGGCACCCGTCAAAAACAACACATTTCTGGAAGTTGTCGCCGGAGCTGTTGCTGCAGCATCGGTCGCCACCAGTGTAGGCGCCATGATTATTAGTCCAGTGAATGTGGTGTATGCTGCAGGTGGTTTGTCCTGGTGAGCAATTTTCACGCTTTTATTTCATCAACTGTCCTGCATGTAGTCTCTGAAGCTTCTCCTATTCGCATCACGACTATCAGCTTCATCGGTCCATACGCATTTTTTCAACAAAGACGCCTCACCGACGTCATCGCTCTCCAAGAAACACACCAAGCACTCTCTGCAGAAGTCGACCGCCTCGGACGTGAAAATGAGCGTTTGCGCGAGGCTGTTGATAAACTTTCCGAAACAGTCGATCGCCTAGAAGACGTGGAGCAGGCACTGGATGTAATTACACAGACGCAAGGTCAAAGTATTGAGGCGCTCGAAGAACAAGTTAATGATAACCGTGAAATCTTGAGTAAGATGCAATCGAATCTGAAGGCGAATGTGTTACAAAATTTACTGCAGGTTGTGATCCGAAGTGATAAAGATGATAACATGACCATTGAGGATCATGAAATAGGAGGTCTCATTACTCGGATCCAGGGAATAAATGGTGTAGAGGTTCATGAAGATCGTTTTCGAGAAGCAATATCCAAGGCAGGCGGCTCGCTGCAATGTGTCATGGACATCATTAAGAACCTCATGGGAGACAATATCTCTGAAGAGAGCGAGATTTTCACTATTAAGGAATGATAATATTGTTGGAATGGTTTCTCATCCTTAATGAAAAATAGAATTGGGAAGCATCGAATCCAATGTGTATAGTAAAATGAAATAACGTGTATTTCGTGTCGCTATAAGGTCTCAATTGATAGTACTCATGATGGCTTTCGGCAGAGATATCGAAGTCCAACCCGAAATGATTACTATGGAAAAGAGCTGTTGATATGAAAATCTTCATTATATTTCGTTGTTTAATTTGTTTGTCAAGCTCAAGCGCCTCATCTCAAGTTAGACAAACAGAATCATTTCTGTTCCACCCCCACGAATGCTAGTGCCCATCTCCGCCGCAATCACCAACACCACTCAACCAAAATATGGTACTTCTAACCTCACGCCTCCTTCACAGAAATTCCATCCGACCCAGCAATAATCACCGCAGTCGTCATCCCACAAAACAACCCATGCTCCACAACCCCCACAGTATTCTTCAACTCACTCGCCATCTTCGGAGCATCCTTAATCGGTTCCGTAAAATGCAAATCCACGATATAATTCCCATTGTCCGTAATGGCTATTTCATCCCCATCCGGTTTGTTCGTCGAGCTGGATCCCATGCGCAGGACGGCATTGCACCCCTCGCAGGATGGGAGGGCGGCAATGGTACGGATGGTGTGTTCGTGGCAGAAGGGGGTGATTTCAACGGGGAGGGGGAAGCCGGGTCCTAGGCCTTCGCAGAGTTTGGATTCGTCGACTGGAAATGGTTGGAGGAGTTATGGTGGGGGGTTGCATTTCATGTTGGGAGTTTGATGTTGGAGTGGTGTATGTGTTTTGTTGTGCGTGCAGTATGGTTTGGTTGGAGCGAGGTCAGAAAAAAGACAAAACACACTGGCAATTCATAAAACGACGACAATAAAGCGAAACCTCTCGGTCGTCTCACCAATGACAATAAACTTATCGGCACAAACCTCCACCATCTTCTCACGAAGCAACGCACCACCCCCACCCTTCACAAGATTCAAATCCGGATCGACCTCATCCGCTCCATCAATCGCCACATCCAACTTGGAATGCGTATCCAAGGTAACAAGGGGAATTCCCAAACTCTCCGCCTGTTCCTTGGTTCGGACCGAGGTAGGAATGGCCACGATATCTTTGAGTTCTCCCGACGCGAGCTTTTGTCCCAATCGTTCCACGGCGTAATAGGCGGTAGATCCGGTGCCGAGTCCCACGACCATACCCGATTTGACGTAATCGTCGACGGATTTGTATCCGACTTGTTGTTTGAGTTCGTCTTGGGTGAGGGCTGACATGTGGAGTGTGGTGGGGTATCTTGGATGGAGTGCGATTTTGGTGGTGGGGGAGAAGGCGGAGATGTTGTGGGTTGTTGCTAGGGCGGTGAGGGCGGCGGTGAGGAGTTTCATGGTGGTTGTTCGTGTATGTTTGTGGTTGGGATCTGGTGTCCGTGCGGTGATGTGTGATGGAGGAAGACCTAAGGAAGGCGATGGCCTTTTCATGAAAAAGGATACAAGAGGTTCATCAAGGAGCGAGCTAGAGCGGCGTGCATGCAATGAGATGCAAGGCCAACGCAAGTGCCATGGTTCCTATGACGTATGCGCAATCTTTTTTGAAATCGTAGGCAATCGTATTTGTGATAAATGATAAGGCATTCAAAATAACGAATTTAAAAATGAGCCAAACTAACACACAAACAACCCTAAACACACATCACAAAAGAATGCCAATTTCTTTCCCTCGCGAGAGACAAACAAGACTCAACATTTTTGTACAGCTGTGAAATCGTCTTGGGTTGTTTTGTCGTAACTTGTGACAGACCCAAGTCGAGTCACGAACAGCAATGCCAACGCTGACATGATTCAACGGACCGTGCCTCCCATTCTGTCCGGATCGAAGATCTCCTTCATGGCATTCAAATCTCAACACCAACAATAATTTTGTTTGCTCAAATTTCACATTGCCCCAGTTTTCATCCTCCTCCCCAATGATAATAACCTCCGACTTGCTCGGCGACTACACGAACAAAAACAGTTCTCCCCAAGAGATTTACGATACCATCTCTTCGTGGTTTGAGTATATAACGCTTCGTATTCAACACGTTTCTTCACGAGGAATTTTCTATATTTGTATTCAAGGCTGCCAAGATTGGCAGATTAAGAGATTGGTTGACCAAACATTCCTACCGTGGCATTTCTTGCTTTCCGTTGACTCCATTCACATGCAAGCGGAAAATAACATTCCATATTCGCACTTGATAAATCGACATGTTTATCGAGGGTTTATTCCAGACATTCAAAATAATCAAATTCATTCTTTTTGTGGAGAGAGAGTTGTCCAAGGATCAAAATCAGTAATGCGTGGAGGACATGTAAGTAACGGAGCAGCATCGGCATCCAAGTCAGCAGTATTCAAAATGGGAACATCGGGCAGAGAATTCCATTCAGTAGCATCAGTAGGGGGGTGCACCCCAAAAATTGATTTTTTTCTAGTGGTAATTCCACCACCAAAAGTTAGCAGCAGAGAGATTTATGTATGCTTAGACTGTTTCCAACTTTTCATTGAAAAAAAAAGGTCTGTTGCACTACTACATGTCGCCTTTTGTTTAGCGACTAGTGACTCACTTACCTACATAGTACCTATGTATGTACCTAGTTTCTTGCATGCTTTTGACATAGTAAACTTATATCATACATACTCATGTATGCGGGAAAGTACATTAGAATTAGACGCTCATTCTCCATCCACCTTCCACATGCTTGTTGTACTTTGACTTTTTTAATACCTCCTCAGTAATTGGCATGTCACCATCACGTAAACAATCCTCACGCCATTTGATGTGAACGCGATCCCTAGTCTTAGTCGCAACAACTGTACCTTGACACCACTGTAAGACTTCTGTCTCATCTTCCTCTACAAAAGTCCACAGCTGTTCAATGTCTAACCCCACTAAATTTGCATCCACTTCCGGTCTTGGAGGTTGCATTCTCTCGTACCTATCAGAAATCCCTTGACCCTCCAAATCATCTCTCATTTTCACGGCTTCAGAAATTAAGCTCTCCTTTTCTTGTTCATATCGTTTATCTAACTCATCAACGTCTGAAGTTTTGGTTCCCAATTGCTTTGTGATCTTACGTGAAGGAAGACTCATTGGCGGAACTTCTGGAACACCACACTTATTTTGCTGTGGAATAATTCTGTCTATCAAATGACTAAGCAGCTGGTCAGGAGTGTAGTCCACACCATTTTTTGACCATGGGTGATGTAGGTCCTTCCATCCAAAGCCAATAACTCGAATCCGAATCTGATCCTTGACTGCTTCCAACTTTGCTGCACAACTGTTTAATTTCTTAAATGCAGTTTTAGCATCTGTCTTGCTTTTCCAACATGCTTGTGAGTGGAACATATCGATATAAGTTAAAGCATTTGCATACTCCAATTGAACAGCAATCATCTTCTTCTTCCGTAGTTCTTCTTGACGTGTCCTCTTGCTGTCTCGCTGCTTGTCTAAAGATATCCTCTCTGACTTTCTAACTGTCGGCGCTACATTCAGAGCAAATTGCAGCAATGACTGTCGCATCTCATTAGAAAGTTGATGATATGCACCATCACGGGAACTATCTTCAATGTTACGAGTAAAATCTTTGTTCATGCAAGCATGGCCAACCGCTGAAGCATGAATCCCAAGCAAACGGCCAAATGATTGCAATTGATGTGTCAATGAAGCAAATGGGCTCTCTGCAGGATCATTTGTTGCCATCTTTCCCAGGAAGGCATAATGTTCTTTATCTGTGGTCTGACCCCAGCTAAACTTGCCTTCAACACTTGTCAAATAGTTTGAAGTAGCTTTCCTTGGATCGTGCAGCTCATTGAGAATTGTTTCTGCTACCTCTGAAGCCATCAATTTCACCATTTCTGTAGTTTCGGTGTTTTCTCTGCGTGTGGGATAGAATATTTCTGCATTTAGTTTGTCAAATGGTAACACTTTTGACCCATCGACTGCAGGAGTCTGCTTGACTTCATATTGGTAGGACATGGCTTCCTCTAATGGTTCAAGAGGTACCTCTTTGCCTTCGTCATCTGTTTGAATCTTGGAAAATATGGAGTTCATGAATGCCTCATCCAAGTATAAAGACCCATTATCTTCGATTTGGATTAGGGCAGCCTCTAATGAATCAAGAGCTTTGCCCATTGATCGTACAGACCAGTCAAAACCACATTGTCCTAAGAAGTGTGTGTTCCCTGAGAGCCATCGTAAGGGCATGACAATTTTGAAGAAAAGAATAGCCATAATACGACACAGAGCAACCATTTCAACTGAAGTCAAAACAATGAACAGGTTCTCCTGTAAAATATTATCCTTATGACTGCGAAGGCATTCGTCTAGAAATTCTATGTAATACCTGTGAACAATAATAAGTATGAGATACATATATACAGTCTACATTCATTAAAGCAAATATCTCACCTACGATTCCAGTATACTGCAGCCGCACCTCAGCTGCCAAGTCCTGTCTTGATCCTGCAGTCCGCTCAACCGGAACCAGCAATGCCCCCGGGTGATTCTCTTTTAACCAATGCAAAAACATATCTCCGTGTCCTTTGGGGTAATTAGCAGGGAGACTAAACTCTTTGTCGATTGCACGCAAAACTGCTTCGAACATTGTTGACACTCGGTATCTAAAATCAATGGCTTCCAAGTCGCTTGCTAAAATTTCATTTAGGTAAGAAGACAAGCGTTTGGTGACAGCCCCAATCCAAACATTCCGCATGTGGTTGTGACAGTCTTGAGTGTAGACATTAATCTGCTCGTCATCCGGATTTCCACCACAGTCTCCAATCTTCTGACCAACTGCTTCTGTCACTGCATCTTTGATGAGAGAACTCAATAATCTTGCTGAATTACAAGTATCAGTAGTGATAATGCCATCACGAAGTTTAGACAGATGCATTGCTTCTGCGGATGGAATGTCGTGGTTAGTATCAAACATAGACTCGTGAACAACAATCCACTGATCTAGTAGAGATGCTTTCTCTTTTAGAGTCTCCACTATAGATCTGCAAATTGTTTCGGATTTTCATCCTCAGGAAATATGCAACTGGATAGTAATAATGGTCTGAAAGAGAACTGCGCTTAGACAATTAATTTACATCAAAGAAATGAAAGTTTTCAAAACTTACTTAAACAAATCATCTTCTTCAATGCTTACAACTAAATTTTGAAAGGCCACTTGCCTTCGGGAAGTGCCATCGGTGAAAAGTTGTTCCCACTTATCTGCCTTAGCAATCCTATAAGTTGCAAGTGTCTGGACAATTACCAGTAATACTGTCCGTGCACGTCGTATTGTCCAAATGCTTGGCAGTTCACGAATCTGAGTTGTTGGTGAGAAGATCTTGATCATGGTAACAATATTGTTGTTTATGCATGACGGTGGAGTTCCATTCACAATTTGTTCAAGAATAAGCTCCCATACGTAGAGAGGCCAGCAAAGATTGCCCCTGTTTCATTCGCGAACCTTGCCAAACACCTTAATAGGCACAGCAGCATTTGCCTCGTTGAGTTCTTTCAGAACTGTATCCAATTTTTCTTCAAGAGCAATTATTTCATCATGCTGGATGGCAAGTTGTTGCTTGTATTGTAAGACCTCCCCTGTGATTCAAACTGCATTGCAATCTCCTTTGACTGCTTTGTAGATTGATTTGACTGAAATACTGCTGATTTAGCTGTTTTCTCTGCATCAATTGTCCTGTTCAACAGAGAAGCAAATTTGTTTGATATCTCTGATGTTTTACTTTTATGCTTCAGGATAGCCTTAGACAAATGCTGTCGCTCTCTCAAACGTGCATTCCTCGCCACTTCCTTCATGAGCTGTGATTGGGTACCTATCAACTGCTCCTTCTCAAAAACAGCCTCTTTGCATTCGTTACGAGCAATCATTGCATCCGTTCTATTGATAAAACGTAGGAAGGAATGAGAGTTAGAATTAGAGGTATGAATGTTGAATCAGTACTCAAATGAAACATCTAACAGTTAGATGACTCACATCAAGGAGTCGACCTTAGCACAATATTCATCCTCTAGCCTTGCCACTTCCTTCTTTGACTCTGCACTGACATTTGACAGCTTCTTTTCCAGAGCACTTACATGTTTTGTGTGTTCTCGCTCTGCTTTATATAAAACAGAGCGTTCTTGTGAGAGTTCTTGCTCGTTTTTCTTCTCCAATGCCATGATCCTTCTGCTCGCTGTGTTCTTGACCTTCAGTAGTTCCTGTTGTGCTCTTTCTCTCCATGAAATCCAGCGGCCTGTCCTATCCTTTAAAACCTGTTCGGATTTTGCAGCAGCTGCTGTTGCCTTGGAGAGATCTGATTTAAGTCTCTTATTATTTGTAGTCAAGACTTCATTTGTAGATTCTAATTCAGACACATTCATTGAAAGATCCTGCATTTGCTGCAGTTTTTTATTGACTTGACGTTGGTATTGCAGTTTGTTTTGTAGACTCTTCACTTTTGTTGATAAGTTAGCAGGTGGTACTGGTACTGAAGGAGGTACACTTGCTTGGCGAATGAAGGATGACTTGAGTGCATGAGGTAAAACGGTCTTTGAGTTACCACCCCTTCTCTTTCTTGAAAGTGATCTGTTCCTCCCATACTTTCTCTTTTGCTGTGATTAGTTTTCTGTTATTATGTTCAAAGAAGAATGAGTGAGACATGATGTCGAAGAAACAACACAGTGCCAGTAATGAAGAACAGATGACTCACCTGTTGTTCTGGTGGATTGCTGTCTGTAGTAGATGTTGCATTGCCAACAGGAGCAAGGATTTCATTTTGCTGATTGTCGTAATTGTTCGTGCAGTCAACCCTAGCCATTTGCCACAAAGGCCGAAGCTCTGATTCCGATGGAGGAGCCTCTTCATCCATCACACCGTCTCACTTCTGCAAAAGCAGACCCTATTTCACTCTAGAAAGAAGAACCTATTTCACTCTCAAAATAGAGCTAGAGATCGCGAATAAACAAGGGGATTCTTGGGGTGTTTTATTGCCTCATTTTGACCATGGTGCATGAAGATTCGATCGAGCGCGATCACATGAATTGCTGCACGTAAAAATCAGCATGATCGTGAGTGTGTTGGCGCAAATTATGCAGTAACAAAACGAGCTTCGAACACGAAAATCGCGTGATGCCTAGATAATAGTATAATCTAGGCATACTGTAATTTGCGAGTTATGAAAACGTTTTGTTGTATATTAACATTTTGCCAAACTGATCAAGTGTTGGCTTACACAATTGATCGATTTCAATAAGGCTGTTTCATCGTTCGCCAGAATCTGTTGGTCTGTTGCAGAACGAGAAAGTGGTCATAATTTTGGTACGTATGACAGACAGACACTCATGACTGGCCTTTTTAGGGGGGGGGGGTGCACCCCCCTAGCATCAGGAAGATCCAAGTCAGTATCATCGGTTGCATTGGTTGTTGCATTCCAAATAGGAGAATCCGGCAGAGAACTCAATTCAATAGCATCCAAGTCAGTAGCATTCAAAACAGGAGCATTGGGAACATCCAAGTCAGCATCATCGGCAGCATCCAAGTCAGTAGCATTCAAAACAGGAGCATCAGGCGGAGATTTCAATTCAGTAGCATCGGCAGCATCCGTGTCAGTAGAATTCAAAACGGGAGCACCAAGAGGAGACTTTGATTCAATAGCATCGGCAGCATCCGAGTCAGTAGCATTTGCATTGGCAGCAACCGGCCGAGAATTCAATTCTGTAGTATCAGAGGCATCGGTTGACAAATTCAAAACAGGATGATCCGGTGGAGAATTCTATTCAGTAGCATTGTCAGCATCTGTGTTGGTAGCATTCAACACAGGAACATTGGGAACATCCAGTCAGCATCATTGTCAGCATCCGAGTCAGTAGCATTTGCATTGGCAGCATCCTGCAGAGAATTCAATTTAGTAACATCGGGAGCATCGGTTGTTGCATTCAAAATAGGAGCATCCGGTGGAGAATTCAATTCAGTAGCATCAGCAGCACCCGAGGCATCCAAGTCAGTAGCATTCTCATTGGCAGCATCCAAGTCAGCTTCATTGGCAGCATCTGAGTCCGTAGCATTGAAACAGGATTATAGGGCGGAGATTTCAATTCAGTAGCATTGGCAGAAATCCCTTGTTGCATTCGAAATAGGAGCATCAGGCGGAGAATTCAATCAAAAATAACTTCAGCAGCATCCGAGGCATCCAAGTCAGTAGCATTCAAAACAGGAACATTCAAGTCAGCATCATTAGCAGCATCCGAGTCAGTAGCATTCAAAATGGGATCATTGGGCGGAGAATTCAATTTAGTGCATTGGGAGGATGGGTTGTTGCATTCAAATTAGGAGCATCGGCGGAGAATCCAATTCAGTAGCATCCGAGGCATCCGAGTCGGTAGAATTCAAAACAGGAACATTGGGAACATCCAAGTCAGCATCATCGGTAGCATCCGAGTCAGTAGTATTGAAAACGGGATTATTGGGCAGAGAATTCCATTCAGGAGCATCGGCAGCATCGGTTGTTGCATTCAAAATAGGAGCATCCGGTGGAGAATTCAATTCAGTAGCATTGGCAGCATCGGGGGCATCTGAGTCAGTAGCATTCAAAATAGGTTCATCTAAGTCAGCATCATCGGCAGCTAGTCAGTAGCATTGAAAACGGGATCATCAGGCAAGGAATTCAAGTTCTTAGCATCGGGAGCAGTGTTTATTGCATTCAAAACAGGAGCATCCAGTGGAGAATTCAATTCAGTAGCATTGGCAGCATCTGAGGCATCCGAGTTGGTAGCATTCAAAACAGGAACATTGCGAACATCCAAGTCAGCATCATTGGCAGCATCCTAGTCAGTAATATTGAAATTGGGATCATCAGGCGGAGCATTCTATTCAGTAGCATGGGGAGCATCGGTTGTTTCATTCAAATTAGGAGCATCCGTGGAGAATTCAATTCAGTAGCACTGGCAGTATCCGAGGCATCCGAGTCAGTAGCATTTGCATCTGCAGCATCCAAGTCAGTAGCATCGGTTGCATAGGTTATCGCATTCAAAACTGAAAACTGAGGCATATGTCAGAGGATTCACTTTAGTAGCATCTATTGCATCTTATGGATCGATGACTGGGGCAAGGAGTCACATGCAAGATTTCACAACATCTTTGTGAATCCTGTTATTCGTGTAGGAGCTGCAGTTTTAGTGAAATTGAATAATTCATCATTCAGGGCTACAGTCATTGAACGTAGAATGATAAATTCTTGTTTAGAATTTTGAATCAAATTTGACAGAAGAAAACTTAAATCCAACAGATGGGTGTCAATCGAGGACATTACGGTAATCAAGTCATTTTAGTTCTACCTATGAGTTGAGTTTATCTAGTATCCAGGGTAAAGTTAAACTTGGTGTTTGAAATCTTACCCCTGAAACAACTGGCATTTCTCCAATATTCCAGTTGTCAAATGCTATTTGAAATTCATCTGCTCAAAAATATTGGTGTCATCCAAAACAAGGAAACTCTGGAATAGAAGACCTACGATTTGCTCCAGTACTAAATTTTGATGAAGAATCCAGACCGACACAATGCTTTCTCCAAAGAGAGGTTCTGTTAAATCACCAAAGGACAACCACTCCCTAGAAATTATCCCTGAACCACCACCAAATGATATCCAAGGCTAAGTTGAACTTTCTGCAGGAAAACTTACTCCCAAAAAATTAGTCATTTCTCCAATATATCAATCGTAAGTGGCAATTCAAGATTCATCTGCTCAAACGTGTTATCAAAAACCAGGAAGCTATAAAGTAGAAGACCTACCAGCTGGACCAGTATTAGATTTCAATGCGAAAGAAAGACTTGATTATTCTTTGCTTTCTCCAAAGTGATATTCTTTTGAATTGCCAAATGATGACCACTCCAACAAAATTATCCCTTAGGCACAACCGATTTATGTGGAATCAGTGGTTGTCAATAGGGAAGCATTGATCCTTTATTTAACAATGTTGAAATGAACTGGAATAATGTTCCATTCAATCAAGTTTGTAATTTCCAAACTAAATGAAGTGACAAGACAGCTACGGAACCTAAACGCATCACTGCGGGAAAATCTTATGCAGAATTGAGTTCTGAAAGCAACAGACAGGATGATGACAGTTATCATGATTACAACAATGGCAAAGAGGGCAGTTCTGATGATGGAGACTACAACAATGGCAAAAAGTCTGTTTCTGATGATGGAGTTGATGACAAGGCAAAGGCTGATTCATATTATCTTGACAACGACAACAAAGAGACTGATTCCTATGATGGAAACTACCCTCAACAGATGAGTGAGGCAAAGCTATCAAAGAAAAAGAATTCCCGATGGAGCAAGACGATGTCACTTTGTAACAGAGTTCATCATGGTCCTTTTTCTTGGGAAGACTGGGATATTATACAAGAAGCATTGAGACGCCACATTTCCACTATAAAATATTGACCAATTGATCCGGACTCATCAAACTTTGATTGGAAGGAAGCGCTGAAAAGGAAGTCCTACGAGATCATCAGATCTACAGCAGTATTATGAACAATTTCGTAGAGAACTGGCAGACATGAAAAGGGAATCCTGACTGCGGTTTGATTTGATACATGCAAGTATTCTACGTGCTGAACAAATAAATGGTGGTGAGGTTAGGTACGGAAATCATATTCATGATTGATATAATATGGATAATTGGACAGAATGTTCTGATGACATATGGAATAGAATTGAAATTGTGATAAATAAAGACCATATGAAGAGGAAACTTGACAGAAGAATTGTTTTATGGTGTCAAGACCAAGCAAACAAAATGGATTCAAAATTCATTCTTCAATGTGTTGCTTATCTTCTGGAAGCAATCCAGAAAAAAGAGAGAGTCGCCCTTATAGGAATGAAAGCAATTGCTGTGATGAGAAGAATGGCTCTTTGGTATGAATTTGTTTCTTATGCACTCGTGACTCTAAGAGTAAATCAGCAGGAACATATTTCAATGGAGAGTTCAAATTGTATGTGCATCGGTTAGGCAAGAGAGGTGTTAGTCCGATAGGCAAGAGAACAGTTATTTCCAAACAGTTCACAAGGATTCAAATGGGCATGATGTGTTACTAACTCCAAATTCATACATCTTGACAATATGCAGAACAACCTTTAATCTCAAGTAATAACCAAATCAAAGCTGGAATAGCAGATTCAGTGGTACACAACATGTGAAGTTGGGTTGCCAACCATTCTGGAGCTTTCTTACAGATGGAACGATTGAGATGATGTTAAGACGCTTGCTTGTGATCCGGAATCAACTGTTGCAAATGGTTTGAGAAATAAACATTCATTTTGTAATTGTGATTGTGACAGCTATGGATTGGATAGGTGTGTCATTCCGTGTGGAGGTCTTTGTGATTTATGCTATAATCCCAGTGGATTTGGAAAGGAGGAATTTGTAGAGTCTCAGGATCTACAAGAAGAGTCCCAAGATTTATTGTTGGAGTCATAGGGGTCAGGGAGAGGGAAACAAACCAATGGAATATTATTTTTACAAAGAGTTGTGAGGCTTGACAACACAAGAAGTAATTATTATAGAGAAGAGTTTAAATGAAACTTTTTTGGGCTTACAAACTGAATAATCTGTCGACTCCTGACTGTGTGACACACTTACACATAAGAAAGTGATTGTGGTTAACAAGGAGGCAACATATCTTGTAGATGGAGCAAAAAATCAAGCAAACCAAACATATCCACAAGACTTGTTTGTGCTAATGCCCTATGTTTGCATAACTGACAGGGGCTTGGAAGGGCAACAGAGCAAATGAAGAAGAATTCAGAAGGGCAACTGAGCAAATGAAGGAGAATTTGGAAGGATGACAGCGCAAAGGAAAGAAAGCTTGGAAGGGCAAAATCGCAAAAGTGGGATGACAAACAACATTTGGAGATGGGAGGCATCTGCGTTTCTTGAGTACAAAAAAACAGATCCTTTGACGGTGAAGGCTCACACTCCTGAATGCCTGCAAAGTCACCAAACCACAAGGACAGGGAACTGATTTTTCCCTCAGAACACCCATGCAGACCTGTCTCCGGGAAGGAGTAAGCTCATAATTGAAGGGGGTTTGGAAGGGCAACAGAGCAAATGAAGGAGAATTCTGAAGGATGAGAGTGCAAAAGAAAGAGAGCTCTGAAGGATTACAGCGCAAAAGAGGGATGTCAAAGAACATATGGAGATGGCAGGCATGTGAATTCAGAAGGGCAACAGAGCAAATGAAGGAGAATTCTGAAGGATGACAGCGTAAAAGAAAGAGAGCTCAGAAGGGCAACCGCACAATGGAGGAATGACAAACAATACATGGAGATGGCAGGCATGCACATTTGTTGAGAAGAAAAAACAGATCCTTTGACGGCAAGAGCTTACACTTCTAAATGCCTGCAATGTCGCCCCACGAGGATGTGGAACTCATTTTCCCCTCAAGCAGTAAGCCCATAATAGATGGGGTGTGGAAGGGCAACATGGCAAATGAAGGAGAACTCTGAAGGATGACAGTGTAAAAGAAAGAGAGCTCTGAAGGCAACAGTGCAAAAGAGGGGTGACAAACAACTTATGGAGATGGAAGGCATGTGCATTTGTTGAGGAGAAAAAAATCCTTTGATGGCAAGTGCTCACACTCCTGAATACCTGTGAAGTTGCCAAACCACAAGGATGAGGAACTGATTTTTCCCTCAGAACACTCACGCAAACCTGTCTCCGGGGAAGCAGTAAGCCCATAATTGAAGGGGTTTTGGAAGGGCAACAGAGCAAATGAAGGAGAATTCAGAAGGGCAACTGAGCAAATGAAGGAGAATTCTGGAAGATGACAGCACAAAAGAACGGGAGCTGGGAAGGGCAACAGTGCAAAAGAGGGATGACAAACAACATATGGAGATGGTAGGTATGTGCATTTGTTGAGAACAATAAAAACAGATCCTTTGACAGCAAGTTTTCACACTCCCAAATGCATGCAAAGTCATCAAACCACGAGGACAGGGAACTGGTTTTTCCCTCAGATCACCCACGCAGACCTGCCTCCCGGGAAGCAGTAAGCCCATAATTGAAGGGCGGTTGGAAGGGCAACAGAGCAAATGAAAGAGAACTCAGAAGGATGACAGTGCAAAACAAAGAGAGCTTGGAAGGGTAACAGCGCAAAAGAGGGACAACACACAAAATGTGGAGATGGGAGGCATCTGCGTTTCTTGAGAAGAAAAAGTAGATCCTTTGACGGCAAAGGCTCAAACTCCTGAATGCCTGCGAAGTTGCCAAACCACAAGGACAATGAACTGATTTTTCCCTCAGAACACCCACGCAAACCTGTTTCCAGGGAAGCAGTAAGCCCATAATAGATGGGGTTTTGGAAGGGCAACTGAGCAAATAGAGGAGAATCGGAAAGGATGACAGTGCAAAAGAAAGATAGCCCAGAAGGGCAACCGTGCAAAAGAGGGACAGCACACAACATATGGAGATGGCAGGCATGTGCGCATTTGTTGAGAAGACAAAAACAGATCCATTTGATGGCAAAGGCTCACACTCCCGAATGCCTGCAAAGTTGCCAAACCACAAGGATGCAGGACTGATTTTTCCGTTAGAACACCCACACAAACCTTTCTCCATGGAAGCAGTAAGCCCATAATTGACCGGGGTTTAGAGGGGCAACAGAGCAAATGAAGGAGAATTTGGAAGAATGACAGCACAAAGGAAAGAGAGCTCGGAAGGTCAACAGCGCAAATAATGTTCGAACCGAGAACAAAAAAGTCACATTGCAATGTATTCCTGCATTTCTGTGAAAGGCACTCAAATGCTTATTGAACAAGACTACCTGACTGGCCTGCACAGCATACCACTGAGTCACATTGCTTGTTCCACCCAAGCAGCAATTAATCCTAATCTTCCACTCTTCCAGGAGTCCCAATGACTATATCGGATGCGAGTCTTTGGAGTTGTTGCAGGTCATGAGAAGTGGCATATACGCTTCCCTTGTTTTGTTGTAGGATATTCCCCTGACGAGCAATAGCTGGATAGTTGTGGCCTGCAGGGGCATCATGGTGGGAAAGATCTTTGTGTTCTCCCGATGCGAGCTTTTGTCCCAATCGTTCCACGGCGTAGTAGTCGGTAGATCCGGTGCCGAGTCCCATGGTGGTTGTTTCTATAAAATGAAGTGTGATGGAGGAAGACGACGGCCTTTCATGAAAAGGATACAAAGGACCGAGCAGGGAGCGGAGCAAGGGTAGAGCGGCTCACATGCAAGGAGATGCAAGGCCAACGCAATCACCATGGCAACCTCTTGTTGCTATGACGTATGCACAATCTTTTTGGAAACGTAGGCAAAGCGTACGTTTGAAAATGCTTAATGCATTGAAAATAACGAATTTAAAAATGGGGCAAGCTCACACACACAAAAGAATTCCAATTTCTTTCCGTTGCGAGGGACAAACAAGACTCAATATTTTTTACGGCTGTGAAATCGTCTTGGGTTGTTTTGTCGTGACGTCTGACAGACCCAAGTTGAGTCATGACAAGCAATGCCAACGAGGTCATGATTCAACGGACCGTGCCTCGCATTCTGTCCGGATCGAAGATCTCCTTCATGGCATTTGAATCTCGACACCAACAATAATTTTGTTTGCGCGACGTTCCCGTTGCCCCAGTTCTCATCCTCCTCCCCAACGATCATTAACCGCCGAGTCGCTCGGCAATAACACCAACACAATCACCAACAATTCCACAGCGATACATTCACCATGGGAAACGCCGCCCATACGAAATCCGTCGAAATGGAGCTCGGCCCCCCGCTCAATCCGTCGTTCACCGACAGCGACGATACGTCAAGCGCCACCACCGCCACTGCCGCGTCGTCCTCGTCGGCCCCCTCCTCTCCCAAGGGGGGAATCTGCATCGTTTCCCGGGGCACTGTGCACGTTAGCGCGCTGAGTCGTTGCGGGAGTGAGATGGACGAGGGCGACGAGACTGCTTCACCGAGTGCCAACGGACACAATGGCGAAGCATTCAGGGCGACACCGCCGCCAACGCAGCAAAACGATCCGTACGCCGACGTCCGACAACGAATGGAAGCCCTGGCATCCCAAGATCGAGCTCGTCACCTCCACCAACACCGCCGAGATCATGCAACATCGAAAGAACCGCGGGGAACCACCGTCAACCCCCATTCCGACATTACCATATTCGCCGCCCTAACCACGTACCTCGGTTACATTGTACTCATCATGACGGGGCACATTCGAGACATTTGTGCCAAATTCTTTCGCAAGGGCCGCTATCACCGCCACCAGCGCACGCTCTCATCCAAACTGCTCCGCGACGACAAGGACTCCATCGTCCAGCGACCGTCGGACGATCTACAAAAGTACGCACCCCTCCTCAAATCATGGGAGAATTTCTACACGCGACGATTGTATCATAGAATTCAAGATTGTTTCAATCGTCCCATTGCCTCTCGTCCCGCCGCCGTCATTGACGTCTTGGAACGCATTTCCTTCGATGGGAATAAAACCATGTCGCTCCTCGGAAACATTGACGATCGCCACTCCAACGGCAACGATCACACCACCGCCCCCCTGCCCCCCACCGGCAAAACTACCCCTACCACTCCTACAAACTAGGAAAACACTACGGCGAAACCACCGACGGCAAAGCCATACGAAAATGTCTCAACCTAGGATCCTACAATTATCTCGGATTCGCCGACGATTGGGACATCACCTGCCAATCGGCCGTATTGCAAACCCTCGTCTCTCTCCCCTCCAGTATGGCCTCCTCGCGCTGCGAATACGGAACTTCCACCCTCCATTCTCAAGTGGAATCCATCGTGGCATCCTTTGTGGGGAAGGAAGATGCCATCGTCCTCAATATGGGGTTTAATACCAATGCCACGATTATACCCACCCTTACGTCGAGGGGGGATTTGATTGTGAGTGATGAGTTGAATCATACCTCGATTGTGAATGGGGCGAGGGCGAGCGGGGCGGCGATACGAACGTTTCGTCATAATGATGATGGGGACTTGGAGGGGATTTTGAGGGAGGCGATTGTGATTGGTCAGCCTCGGACGAGGAGGCCGTGGAATCGAATATTGGTGGTGGTGGAAGGGATTTATTCGATGGAGGGGGAGTATTGTAATTTGAGGAGGGTGGTGGACGTTTGTAAGAGGTATGGGGCGTATGTTTATTTGGATGAGGCTCATTCGATTGGGGCCATGGGTGCGAGTGGACGGGGCTGTTGTGAGTATGCCGGTGTGGATCCGAGGGATGTGGATGTTCTCATGGGGACGTTTACGAAGAGTTTTGGGGGGATGGGCGGGTATGTTGCGGCCGACAAGAGGATTATTGATATGTTGAGGAGAGAGTGTGCAGGCAGTTCGTATCATAATTCGTTGAGTCCCGTGGTGTGTCAGCAGATTATTAGTAGTTTCAAGGTGATTATGGGACAGGATGGGACAAACATCGGACAAGAGAAGTTGACTGCACTCCGTGATAACTCCAACTACTTTCGAATGCGGTTGACGGACATGGGTCTTCACGTCCTGGGCAATTACGACTCTCCCATTATGCCCGTGATGCTCTACAACCCCACAAAGATTGCTGCCTTTTCACGGGAGTGTCTGAAACGTGGTCTCGCGGTTGTGGTGGTCGGATTTCCCGCCGTTCCCATCCTAATGTCCCGTGCTAGATTCTGTATTTCAGCTGGACATACTAGGCAAGATTTGGATAGGGCGTTGAGAGAATTGGATGAGATTGCGGATTTGTTGAAATTGCGATATGCTAGGTCTACATTTGGGTAGAGTAGAGAGGATGGAAAGCTGCGGTGGGTTGTCGGTGTTTATTAATGTTGTCTTTGTGGAACAGAATGATGATCAGGTGTGGTTTTGAATCAAAACCATAAATTTACAATCATTAGGACAATTTCGTTCTTTCATCGTAAACATTTAGACAAGAAAATATGCTCGACTTTCATGAAGTTGCACGCGGCACTGATTTGTCCAGTACTGCTCGTTTTGTTGCCACCAAAACGCCCACTTCTATTGGAATCTTGACATGTGGCATATAGATTTGTCAATCAGATGCTGCAGTCAAGTCAAAACCTTGGGTCATCGTTGAGACAGCTCACATTAGCATTGTCATACATTCTAAACCTCTGCTTCTACCTCACGCATTCTCCATTACAAAACAAGTAACCGGCTTGTTACCAAAAACAACAAGAATGTATCAAAACGTACATCTATATTGCTTCTATAGATTCTTAATGTTAACTTTCATCTATTTGCAATAATTTGTCCAGTGCCACTCTCTTCAACTGCAATAGACAACATCTCTCTTCTAAAGATATTGTCATGCCGTACGTAAACTTTTTGATAAGATCATGTTGTGCGACATCATCCTGGCTGCTATTAGAACCAGCCGCGACCAGGGTTGACAAAACGTTCAAATCTTTCGCCTCACTCTTTCCCCAAGAAAAGGCTTTATCAACCGCAGATTCCTTGTACATACCTCGCATAAACTCCAAAAATACATCCAAAGTTCCATTCATATTTGTTCTACATTCTACAGGTTCGTCATTAAAACAAACTTGATATCGCTCGAGTTTTTTATTCACCAATTGTATCATCGAGTGCAGGACCAGTTTACCGAGGAAATAATCATCAAGAACTTCCTCTGTAAGCAAGATGCTATTCTCTTGTTGATTATCGCTGCGATGTGACGAACAAAAAAGGTCGTCGATGGCTTCTTTGGGAAGAAAGTTTAATGAGAATAGGGTGATCAATTCATCAGAGAGTGGATTTTCGTACGGAATGATAACATCGTCTGGAAGGCCGTCCAATGATGTGTGCCTTGAGGTTTCAGTGCTTGATTCTTCGTCCGACTCATCTTTCATCAAGGGGAGGTCCCAATATTCCCATCCATCATCGACCAAACCATCTTCTTCCATTGAGCGACGTAATGAGTTGGGATAGGAAGACATCGAAACGTCTTTGCAAGTTTGGCAAATTTCATCTTTCGTAATTATGGCTGGAGTCAGATTAGTTTGGGGCTGCGAGCCATTCACTGTTGACAGTGATTTGTCCTTCTTGAGACAATGTGAGAGCCTTTCGATGGCGCCTTTCACATCGACGAATCCAAACGTTTGCAATAATTGAGCTGAAGTTAGAGAGCTCAAATTAGCGGTGAGTTTCCTTCTGTTAATCTCGTCTTCATCTTCACCGTCCACATCAGCAATGTCATCATGTCCTCCAGAATCGTACGAATGGCATATTTCTTCGCCTTTTTCGATATCACGTTCCGCTATCATGACAAACGACCCATCATGGGGGTCTCTTCGCAGAGTGGTTACATGCTTCGACGAGAAAGTTGGAGCATGGTTCAAGAGATCTATGTAAGGCAACAGATAGGGCCCCTGGTAATCCCCCGTATCAGAGGACGATGTGGATTGCATATGAAAAGCACGGGTGGAAATGCACATGCAGCCCCGGCGAAAGAGGTTATAAAGATCCTCGGCATTTGTGCCATGATCACTTTCCGTCTTTTGCCGCTTTGCTTTCGAATGGAGATCTAATTTGTCATTTTTACCCGTGTCGAAAGAATTGCAATCTCTGTCTTTTTCCGCCAAGGCAAAGAACCCAATCTGCTTCAAATAATTTAGATATTGCACTACCGTAGTCTGATATCTTGTGCGCATGTTTGTTTCAAGTTCGTTATCTTCCTTGTCTGCGTCATGCTCTTTGGCATCGACATCTTTGATTGCCGACAATGCAAAAATACCGAGTGTGGTCCCAGCCAAAAATGAACGCAGTTCCCACGATGACCAATTCAAGAGACTATCGTATGTTTCCGGTAAAGAATCGAGATAGGGTCCATATTGCAAGTAGTTGTTCAGTAAATTGTCGTCTTTTGATTGGTCTAGGTGGACAGTGCCATTGGACTTGACATTGTCCCAGACATGCCAAGACTGAAGGAGAGACGCGAGACAACGAAGCCACGCCGATGCATTCTTTAGCTCTCCGTAATTCACCGGTAGATCTCTTCCGTCCAATGCCAAGTGTGGAGGAAGACGAATCAATTCCTCTCCATTCGAAATGGACGAGTGCTTTGCGAATATTCCTCGCTGAGAAGAATCGGGATGTGGCATCCTGTTGTATGTGGATGATGATGAGTTTGTCGCCGTTTGTTCACCGTCGATATCGTTCGGCATGCAGAGAGCGAGGCTTTTATGTATTTTGCCTCCATTTTGAAGTATCCATTGCGAAAGATTGCTATGAAGGACGGCGTTGCGATTTCGTTGAGATAAATCCATGATACGGATGATCTTCGGCAATGGGAGATGAATGTTTCTTTTCGCTCTATTCGAACCTATTCCACCCTCTGTATCGTCTTGTTATCACACTGAAGTAATGAGATGGCGCAATGTTGGACGATTGGTGGCAGGCTCAATAGCAGCTCATAGCGGACCGACCCCAACCAACCGCCGCAGTTTAGGGGTTTCATTACTCCTAAGTTGCGAGAACAAGTATATTTAGTTCTACATTATTTTGTGGTGTTGCTCACAAACTCAGTATGTTTATTACATGGGAAATACGTAGAATAGCCAAAATATCCTGTTCCATTATGGGATCTTCTCACGCAACCTCCCGCCCGTCGATCTCATCAACCGCGTGTGAAGAGAAGATAATCCTGTCAACCTCTGTCAACCTCTTCTCATCGTTAAAAGACACCACAGCGCCGAACCTCATCCAGCCCATGTCCAACATACCAATCTCCGACATTGCACCCTCGGAAATTCCCGACGGCTTTACCTTCGCCGATCCCACCGGCAGCGCAGCGGGCGGCGGTGCCCCCAGTCAGTCCTCAAACGATGCCGCCGCTCAGAGGGAAGCACAGCGGCAAGCCATTTTAGAACAGGCCATGACACCGGAAGCCTTGGCGAGACTGCGGCGAGTCAAGGTGTGTGGTTATGATTCGTTGTTGCTTGTTTCCGTGTTGTTTCGCTGGATCTATCGGTGAAACATCATGCTGCCCAGAGTCCTTATCGCGAGTTTTTTAAATTGAAGTTGCGTTCGCAATCCGCTCTCACCCATACTTACCCATCCCAACACAGCTTGTAAAGAAAGAACGCGCATCGGCAGTCGAGGCAATGATAGCCAATATGGCCTTGCAAGGAAAGATAGACTCGAAAATAACGGAGGGGAAGCTGATCGAAATGCTCGAGGGGATAGTGGGCGCGCAGCAAAAGCAAGCGGCTGATGCGGGAAAGATTCATATTCAGCGGAAAAAATACAATTTCGATTCAGACGATGAAGATGATAATGATGATGATTTGCTTTAGGTGGTTGGAATTTGCTCGGGTCGCTCGTTGGGGGTATGGACTATGATTTGGTGCTTCAATATGTTTTTGACGTTTTTTTGCAAAAATGTTAAGAAAACTTAGGTGGAAGACGGGGCCAGGAGAAGAACAAATCTATCGACGATTCTGCAATTGAACATGCCAACAAGAATGCGAATGTAAATTCATAAGAACGACCACTAAGCTTTAAAGAAAAGGGCAATAGATGTGGAATTGGATTCGGGAGTGTGTAATTAGTTGAACCCAAAGTAAAATCCTCAATTAGTCAGAACTGATCATCATCATGAAGCAGTCCACTTCAGACAGCAGCAATTCGATTGCGCCCAAAGAAATGAAAGAACTGAAACGAGTATATGATCAACTTTGTTACTTTGCAGACAAAGTACACGCCATGCAACGACTCAAGGAAATAACAAAATTGTTGGCAGAGTATCAAAGACCTCTCAACCATTCTACTGCAACATTCCGAAGCATTGTCCACTCTCCAACTTCTTCCTCAAGTGGCGCTGGGGATAAATCTTCACCTGTTCGACCTCGTCGATCATCTTGCGATCCGCAAGAACAGGAAATAATCATGATCGCGCTACAAAAGGAACAAGCAGAATTGCAAAAGACTGTTTCTGAAATCCATAATCGTCCAATTCAACAGATTCGACCGGAGGACACGGCAGCAGCTTTAAAATCACTGGGGAAGAAAGTTACCAAGAAAGAAGTTCAGGATATAATGTGGGAAGTGGATGAAAAGTTGGATGGGGTGATAGACTGGGAAGAATTCCAGTTGAACTTTGAGCGCAACATCCGGGACGTATCGGGCTTAGAACCTGCCAGCTTTTACCACATGATACAGTTCATGATTTATGATCGCAACAACAATGGAATGGTGAGCATAGACGAAACAATGAATATGTTGTATGCTCGAGTCGGTAGAGATAAAATGGAGTCGACAATTGCGAAGCTTTTTGGAGGAGATGACGGGGCACCAATCAAGGAAGTAGGGTCTCAAGGGGGAGAAATTAACTTTACAAGATATTGGGAAGTTGTAGTCAGAGAACAGCAACAAAGATTCAGTGAGAGTGACCTTGGTAAGGTTCTGTCAGAAAAGAAACAAAAGAAGAAAAAGAAGTGAATTAATACCTGTAACGCTTCAACAAATCTGGTTATCATTGAATTGTTCTGGCATCTAAGAGACCTTTGTGTTTGTAACGTGTTAATTGACTGGCAATGCCCTCCAAACCCCCACTGTGTACATACATAATCTGACGCCCTGCTATCGGGCACGTTGGATCCCTTGACCTCCAATGCTGTAATAGCAAGCTAAATGCCGGCGCCCCATAAATAAGATCCAAATTTAGACCCTCTTCGTTCATTTCATCAAATGTGTCCAAGATAGCCTTGGCAGGTTCGCCAAAGGTAAAATAACCACCAGCTTTTCGTCGTGCAGATCCGTATCCGATATCGGCTCGTGGGCGTAATATCCAAGGCATGTCATTGGGATCCCCTTTGCCACCCACGCCTTTATCTAAGTTGCACATCTGTCTCAATGCATATTCATCGTCTCCAACGCAGGGAATAACAACCACACGAATGTCGAGTGCATTCTTGTTTTCACTAGAGGTTTGTCGCATCAATTTCTGTATGGATCGATGCAATAACAGTGCCGTAGTACAAGTCCCTCCGGGCACGCATACAGCCAGCGCCATGCCCTTTCCATTGGATGACCAGAAGTCAATGATTTCTTTGGCGAGGACATCACTGCCCGGTTCGGCTATGCTACAAGCGCCGCCCTGTGGCATCTTTCAAAGTGTCCACGAAACATTTTTTAATAATCGACAAAGCAATAAAGACAAGATAACATACAATTTCTAGAGACAAGACAATCAGTCTCCATTTCCTTGAATCAAGGAGCGAAGCGCAATATTTCACTTCAATGAAAGACTCACCCACAGACTCCTTCCAGGAACCGGGGCATCCAAATCGGCCGGAGCCATGACACTCCCACCATGCAGCCCTCCAAACAACTGTGAATATTCGTCATGAGACAAAGTCCGCATTTCCATACCCAAGGCCAAAGCTCTTAATAAGTTGCCATTGGGATACTTTCGAAGATATCGAGGCACGTTCTTCGTGTAGTAGATAAATCGTTTTTTGAGTGGAGAAATCTTAGTTACGGATGGATCGTGGCCATCTAATAAAGCACGCGAATCTGCCTCCACCCCATCTTGAATCGCTCCAACATCATTCGATTCCATCGACATGAATTCCAAAAAATCTCCATTCTCCTCGGCCCCTATCCGAATATTGTCTTCTATCCCATCCAATTCCCACAATGAACCCGATACTTCATCATCTCCCTCTCCACTCTCTTGTCGTTCTTCTAACTCCCAATTCTTCGAAGAAACAACCGCCGCTAACGCCACCATGGCATTACTCTGCGGCCCTCCATAGCTCACGATGGCATCTGGAAAATCCATGGCGGGAACGTTGTTGAGAGCGAAGAATTTTCGGGCCTTATTACCACTAATGTTAGAATGGGGCAGGTGGAGCGAGTCGTCATGTTTAATGTAGACCAGACGGTCGCGGATTAGGATTGCTTCGATTGGAGAGGGCGGCACGGGGTCTTGTGAATGATGGCTGTTTTGAATGATAGTGTCGGGTTTGACCCAGCCCGAAGTAGCACGTAGTGAGGACGACGCAGCGTTTTCCGGGGTCGAATTCAGTCTTTGAATGGGGAGGCGTAAAATGTTTGACTTGCGAGGAATAAACGGATGCCGTCGCGACTGAAAGGCAAGTGTGGGCGAGGCAGCTATGGCAGTGAATAGGATCATGCGGATTGAGTAATTCATGACCAAGCAAGGATAACAATACGATACAATAATACAGATGTCATCAGGATATCATCGCGATGTGGAGGTACTTTATGTGGTACCATAGCAGGAGATAGTATTGTACTGAGCTGTACTGAGAGAGTAGCATGGTGGTGGCCTGGTGGTGGTGACCTGTGGCGACCCGGTTGCCTATTTTTGAAGTACCATATGTCTTAGCTTTCTTTCCCCCTTATGTCCGTTGGAAAAGTCTTCTGGCTCAAGGGATACAAATAATTCATGGAAGGAGTCCCATGATTTCTAGAGTTGTGTCTCGTCCGGGATTAAAACCGGATGACGGGATATCTCGGCCGGGATTGCCATCCCGTCCCGCCACCCTGATCCCGGATTCCGGATTAAGAGTGACGTACTTAAAGTACATACTCCACGGCAGAACTTGGTACGATACAATATGTATGTTCGTGCGTCACGAACGGATTGTTCTCTACTATGATCATATCAAATAGGAAATACACTTCGAGATCCACACAATATTACCTATAAATGGAAATGAGGTCAGTAAGTCAAAGACACGTCAATCATTTTTCAAGAAGGTCTAAGTAGTATTATGACTTCACCAATTTCGAGATCTCTGACATATTCATTTTTTCACAGCCACCAACCACAACCCTCATCCCTCACAACCAAAGTTGATCGTCGAGCTTGGATTAACATTGATGGGGAAGACAGCGTTGTAGGCAGAGAAGGGACTCCAATCGAGTGCTTTCCCCTTGCTCGTCCACCCCAGTGGTGTACCCATGTCAGCATCTTCTATGTGCAGTTGATGGTCAAGCTGGGGTTCACATTGATGGGGAGGACAGCGTTGTAGGCAGAAGGGACTCCAATGGAGTGCTTTCTTCGCTTGTCACCCCATTGGTGTTCCCATGTCAGCATCTTCTGTGTGCAGTTGATGGTCGAGCTGGGGTTCACATTGATGGAGAGGACAGCGTTGTAGGCAGAGAAGGGACTCCAATTGGAGTGCTTTCCCCTCGCTCGTCCATCCCAGTGGTACCCATGTCAGCATTGTCTAAACCCTCCATTCAGTCAATCATTTGGTCATCGAAACTCGCTTCATTGCATTGTCGATGCTACGAGCCTCGATGTTTCAGCGAGCAGCGTCAATGCTCCATCTTTTGTTGCGTTGTCAATGCTACGTGCTCCAATGTTTAAATGAGCATCGATCTGCCCGGTCGAGCGTCGCTTTAACTCTTTTTGGTACATTATTAAATATTCTTTCGCTGCACGAGGGTTCTGTCCTGTCCAGTCGATCTCTTTATGTTACTCCTTAGGCAGTCCCAATAAGTCCCTACTTGTCCGGTCGATCATCGCCTCGAATAACATGATTCCAGCTTTGTTGTTTTGACGAGCAGCATCGATGCTCTACCTTTTGTTGAGACGCTTTCGATGAGCAGCGTTGATGCTCCATCCTTTGTGCATCACCCTTGGCTGAACGCACTATAGAAGAATGGTGAGAGTCAATTTCTGTGCGCTTTATTCTTTCCACCTCAAACAATTGTTTGTTTCAAGTAGGTTGTATTTTTAACCTCACATCACCTTGTGTCTTGGCCTCGAGACTGATTGACACACCACTGCCCTCACCGCCTACTCAATTGCAAATTACTTGACCACAAATGTGACAAGATGGTAAGAATCCATTGAATTTTTGCACTCTGGCTATTCTCTTATTGCACAGTATGACACATCTGTATTTCAACTAAATTGCTAATTCCATGAGATGACACATCATCCCCTGTTACTTGCCCCCAGACAAATTGACACAATAAACCTCACCATCCAATAAATAAAACTTAGTAATATAATTCCTTCGATAGTTCATCAGTGAATGCAGGTTATGATGATCTAATTAGTATCTAGCATGTTGTATTTAAAATATGTATTCATCGAATATAACAAAAAATATTACCATTTTAAAGTTGTCATAGAGTTTGATTTCCTCACAAAACATTTGGATGTAGAAAGTCATTTTTATTACATCAACTAATTAGTGTGCTATAGTACGCAACCCAGGATGACCCCAAATTTCTTATCCGCTATCATACGCTTAATAATTGCTGTTACACTCAACTTTGACCCATAAACCATGTAAATTTTATCACAAGCTGCATCTGCAGTGTATCCTGCCCTCACCATCTCTGAGACTTTCTGCCAAACGACATTCCTCTTGTAGTACTTAAAACGATCCTGTCCCCTCTCTGCCGCTGTCCAATCCTTAGTGGGCTTAAACCCATGGAAACCAAATTCAAACTCTTTCCAAAGATCATGGATTGTCCTCGGACATGGAATCAAGCGAGCCTCCAAAACCATGGGAGGTAATGCCTCTATTGTTATTCCGGTATCTTCTTCTGATTCGTGCTCGTCGTCGTTCGTAATGATCCGCCTCCTCTTGGAACCATTCGCTCTGCGCACAAAAGCTGTCCTGTTTGAGAGTCGAGTAATATTATTGGTCATACGACCAATCTTCTGTTTCAAAATGAATAATTGTCTTTCTGCCTCCATCCTAGCATCAGCAACTTCGCGACGTAACAATGAAATCTGCGAACAGAGCAAACGTACCTCCTGGTTGCGAACTGCTGCATCACGACGGCTGTTTGCTCCCTCACTTCCCTGCACATCATCACCAATGATCTCCATGATAACCTCTGAATCACTCCCAGCAATGGCAAGAGGCATCCTCTTGACTGGATTTGTACCCTCTTCTAAGCCATTCCTCACCCCAAGATCATTGAATGCCCTCATAACTCGCTCTCGAATGGGCAGGGGAACAGCAGTCTCTCCGCTGGCATCAAAAATGCGAAACAACACTCCACGTCCCAAGACCAAACAAACTTGCCTGTCATATCCCTTCAATCTCATATTTGGGACAACATGTTCAAGTATCCAATCATTAGTTATCCCTGAAAGCTCATTGACAGTGTAGGCAATGGGCCCACCCTTGCACATTGCTCCTGCAACCTTGGCATCAACAAAGGCAATGTGAACATCAGCATAAGTCTCATGCTGGCGACGGGAATTTTTCCATCTTCCACGGTAGTCAGTGTCATCCTGAATAATGTTGGAAAATATCTTTGTTAGATTTCTCTCAAACAAAATTTGAAACCATATAATCTTACCTTGGTACAACCCACTCCTCTGGCATGGGTAACAGCAAGTTTTCTGATACTGTGAGTGCCCAATAGGCCAGGTCGATCATACTGGAAGTCAGATTTTAGGGCCTCTGTTAGAAGTTTGCTTATCTTCTCCTTGATGCGGATAGGGTCATCCAGGCCATGGATAGAGAAGAGAAACTCATTCTCTTCTGGATGTAACATGGCATCAAATTCAAGCCAGAGACCAATATTTGAGATGGCATCAAATCTTGTATCCATTGCCCCAAACAAAACTTGCAGGGGGGCATCTCTCTCTTCATGGACATTCTTTGACCAGGGCAGACGACCAGTGATGCCATACTCAGGAAACTGGGAGTACACATTTATGTCAGCTTCTCGCCACTTGGCACAGTCATCCATTCATCCAATCATGGACAATTGAAAAGTTGAGGCTGCAGCTCCAACAAGCCCAACTTCTCTATCTTCGTGCTGCCATAGAAACTCTTGATATCGTTCAAACTCAGCTGTGGTCATGGGTCTTCGAGCTTGAGGGCAACGCCATGGCGCTGTGCTTCAAATCTTTTCATGTGTCTGGTAAGACGGGAGAAATGAGGGCTACGCGTCGGATTTCCTGTTTGTGTCGTCTCATTCCAAGGCACATTATTGCTTGGCATGAAGTGGGAGATGGACCTCTTCCATGCCAGGACAGAGCCAGAACGGTAATGGATGGGGTATGCAGTGCCACTGTCTGCATTTTCATCTCCATAGACGCGATGCTTTGCCCAATGTTCAAGTTGGTCAGCTGTGATTGACTCAAGTTGCTCTCTTGTGAAGAGATGTGGTGTAGGATATTCCCTGCCATCACGCCAAGACATAAAGTGGCGGAGAGGGGGGAAATATGTCTCGCCAATGTCAACTCACGGCGATTTTGTCGGCGGGGCTGGGTGGGCGTGGGCCAGCAGTGGCAACGGCAACATCTGGACGATGAGGAGCACGGTGTTCTCTGTGATGCTGATGCGTCCCTGTCTGTAGGATGTTACCTGGGTCGCGAGGCACAGCAACAGCTCCATCAGGTAGGCCAGGTGGGTCAGGATGTGCAGCTGGGAAAGCGGCAGCAAAGTTAGCAACTGTTTGCTGTTGTTGCTGGTGACGGCGGGCAGCAGATGCTGCACGATGATTGCGCAACATGGTAAATTTAATTAATTCTTATCGTCCTTTTGGTTTAGTGATAGACAGAGGTGTATTTTCTGATGAGTGTTGTGTGTAAAATAATATATTGTACAAAAAGATATACTAATATATTTACCCTTCAAGTTTGTGTATTTTTGGGACTGATAGACAGAACACCATCTTATTTTGTTAGCAAATCACATGTGGAATGTTCCACGTCATGCTCCACTTGAGTGGAAGAATGACGATCATATTATTATTTCTGAGGGGTATGAAATAAACGTCTTCTGACCGAAAATGACCTCATTACATACAAATTTGCAGGACAAATGACTATCAAAGATAAAAAATCTCACCCTGTGGATTTCCTGGATTTATAGAGAGAGAAGAGAATCTGCGAAGGAAGATGATCAGAGGATACAAATAACATCACCGCCCGACTTGTTTTCGAGACCCAGTGCGGGCATTGACGGACCATGTAAAACAATATTATTATATTTGACCATACACAATGATCACTGCACGCCATACGATAATATCACACTGTAAAACCAGTTCTTGACTGACGTTTGAATGGTTCAAGCACAGCGTTCCACCAAAGAGCTCATCAATAAAGTATCCTACGTTCTTATTTTATCAAATCATGATTGTGACTTCAAGCAATTGTCAAAATCCCACTTGAAATACTCAAAACAACACAGATACTTCTTTGACCGAAAAGTAGTTGTCACCCATTCATCTTCTGTTCCATCCGCCGCCTTACACTTGCCGTCACTCCATTCCGGGTAGTAGCTGTCATCAGCAACTCTTGACGGCGGCTCGAGCGTTTCAAGATCGAATCCAACGCAAGACTCGAAAAGTTCGAGACTATACATGAAGTAGTTTACGCAGCATTCGTATTGGGTGGGGTAGGAGGCACGCCAGCTCGATCCTAGTCGACGATTCTCGTTCTTCCTGCTACTATTGCTTTCTTCGGGGACGCATGTGTGCTTCGTCCAGCTGGGGACGTAATTTTGAGTAGCTGCAGTAGCAGTGGTACTTGTGGCGGCTTCTGTCGCCGTTGTTGTGGACGATGTACCTTCCAAATCACCTCCATCGTAGACAATTTGAGGCAAGGTCGATGAAGTGCTTCCACTGCTGTCTGGAACCCACTTGCCGCTACCGTCGATCATCTCTATAGTCGTGGTAGTTTTGGGAGGCGGTCTCGTCATGGTACCTCCATCATCAGCCGTTGCCTGAGTTGTTGTTGTTGCGGGTGGGCTTGTCGTTGTTGCGGGTGGGCTTGTTGTTGTGTTTCCGTCATCAATCCGCTGATCAATGACATTCAACGTTAAGGTGCAGGTGGCATGGCATCCACCGCAATAGTTGGCTACACATTCCTGGCCTTCTTCACATGAGTTTACCTCGCATGGATCAATGAGACACTGATGCATGACTCCACACCCCCCACTGGGTGTGAGGCAAAAACCATCGGGGCACAATGCGATTCTTTGATTGTTGACGGTGTCATCCTTGACGAGTACGCCGTTGCATTCTCTCACTGAGTTCCTTGGCTCGCAATTCTCTGTCCGTGTACTGTACAAAGTTCCTTCTTTGCATTGCGCCCGATCGATTTCGAAACCATTCATACAATCAACGTAGCCGCGGCATTCGTCAATTGACAATCGGCCACTAGTGAAATCGGGACAGGATGTATCAGGAAGGATATCAATTAAGCTGTTTTTGTCGTTTCCATTGTTTCGATTCCAGTCGGCAATTACCGGATGATCAGCGAGTAGGACAGATGCTGCGAGTGTGCTTAGCTGGAAAGCTCGTTGATGGTAGATCATGAAAAGCATTGTCGCTGTAGAAATCTTCTGTTTGTTGATTCAAAAGAAGTTATTGCCGTGAGATGTATAATACTAACTGGAATTGTGTGTGATGTAGCACCATAGTTAATCCAAACGTATGTTAGTACAATACTCCACTTCTTCTTCTATTATGGTGTGTTACTTGTAATCCTGGACGGATTTGCAAACGATTCGCAAACACGATTAGACTACCACCAGATCCTACGATATCTGGCTCCCGGTTAGGGTCACCCCCGACCCCCTGTCTCCAGTGCGATACAGCCCTTGTCATTAAGTGAACCTGAAAACAAAAAAAGCATCTATGATAACCACATATCTGGTCATTGTCAATCGTACGTATCAGTTATATCTCTTCATCACTTCTTCCTCATATATCAATGTCAGATGCACTGCCAGGTATGATATGGTATACAGAGGCAATCTCTCTCAAATGCTTCGTTCTGTGATTTTCAGATCAGGCGGGCAGGTTGCGAGTTGCTTTGTCTCCGATTCTCTCCGATTGCTCACAAGATCAAGCGGCAATATTATTTTGCGCGAAGCCCGTGTACGACTAGGGCTTGATCGGACAAAAGAATCAGACTTAATAAGCGATGTCTGATGCACGATAGGTTATGACCGACCAATGTCACGACAAGAAAAAATATAACGGGAACGTGTTAAGTAGATAGATGAGAGACCATTTTGCGTACATGGTGCATAATACTGTCAAAGATAAAGCATCACTTCATTGTGAATGTATGAAGTTACAATGCTCAGGTTATTGCTCCAATGTAATTAAATGTATAAACTGATATTGGTGTATCACGCGGCAGTGATGGAGCCCTTAATTCAAGGATTCAGTCATCCCCTTAAATACCCTTTTCTCTTTGCATGGTGGAGATAATCCTGGTATTCAGAATCGTCAGTGGTATCTGTACAGTAAACGAATCAACAGTGTAGTAGCTCCCATAGTAATAGAAATCTAGATAATCAATAGCATCTTCATTCTCGAAGTACTCATCCAGGCAATCATCAATCTCATCCATGTAGTAGTATTTGCCCACAACAATGTCATCCGTCTGGTAGTCACCACAGGTCATCATCAATAATGGTCGTCAAGAAAAGTAAAGTTGCCCATGTTATGATCCTCATAATTGTAGTGATCTTGCAGTCTACATCACATTCATCATCCTCGTCATTATAATAAGAATTGTCGTTGTACGTATTAATGCTTTGATCCTTGTAATAGAAGGATTTGTCATTGTCAGTAAAATTATCTAAACTCAAATCTCTACTATGATCCATGGTGGGCATCGATCTTGCCGTTGGATTCAACTGTTATGTTGATGATTTCCGCGCTTAGAAATGCAAAAGAACTTATCCCTTAAAAGGGAAGAACATTAAATATTGCCACACTTATCATCATGACACATCTCTTTTTAATTGTAAGGTGGAAGTGCTCCGGTCTCGAGTTTCAAAGCTGGTTTGTGAGCACGTTCACTATAGAATGCGTCCATGCAATAAACGCTGACACGATCAAGACCCAGGGAATTTGCATTGTTGGACCAGAGGTACTTAAGGTACATAGCAAGGTACCTAAGTTACGTGTGGAAGGGAACGTGCGGGAGCCGGGGAGGAAGGTCTTTATGGATGCACAGCAGAGAGCGGCCACAGTATGTGAATAAGCTCACTTTTATTTAATAATCTACGTTACCAATGTTTTAACGTGAGCCTGCGACAATGGTGTGATATTTGTGGTCTCATCAACATTATTAAATAAAAGGGCACACATCGGCGACATGGGTGAAGCCGAAGACAAAGAGGAGAAGCTCCCGAAGGAGCGAAGGAGAGGCGGGTGCGGCAGAAAGAAGTTTCAACAGCACGCGACCACTGGAAGCAAATACATGGCGCCCACAAGTGGGCTGGGTGACTATATCTACAAGTTGGGCGCAGCCAAACACGCTGCCCAGTTCACCGAAACCACCGAGAAGCTATGCAACTATATACAGGCTAACTTCAAGTCGGGGGCTGACATAGCCGGGGCATTGAGAGCACTCCGAGAGCTAGTCATCACCATGTGCCGGGAACCACGTACCACTGAAGGCCACGGAAGAACATATGTTCAAGAGGAAGTTCGACGCGGAGTACACACGCGAACAAAGATACGATGAGAAAAAAAGAAGGCGTACGCACTGCTGTACGAGCACTGCGCTCCGGAACTCAAGGCGCTACTAAAGGGAGATGACAACTGGGGATCCATGGAGGCGCTACAAGACAGCATAAGCCTGCTCCGAAAAATAAAGGGAATATGCTGCAAGTTCGATCCGATGAGGCAGGAAGCAAGAGCTATCGTTGCAGCCGATAAGGCGATCATGTGTTACGTGCTGGAGGCACACGTCACCAACTCACTGTATTTCGAGCGTTTTAACGCATTGGATGACAACACATTGAGTTACGGCAGCAGCATAGGACACTCACGAGCCCTGGTGACCGCAGAGCTTGTTAAGATGGGAACGGACCGGGAGAATGCCACCGCAGCACAGAAGAGCAAGGCCATGGAGATGGCGCAGGAGGCGTATCTGTCCATGCTTATGCTTGATGGCGCCAACTACTTCAAATTCAAAACACACTGGGAGGAACTGGACAATGATTATGCAAAGGGGACAGATACCTACCCCACCAATTGAAATGCAGTTCTGCGGCTCCTTAACAGCCGGAAGACCACCACTTTCCAGCGGCAACACAGCAACCAGAGAGGTTCGGAGTCGGCCATGATGTTTGTGCAGGGAGATGGCGGCAGAATGGACAATAGGAAGTGCTTCCGCTGCAGAAAGAAGGGGCACATCACAACAAACTGTCCAGCGGATAAACCCGGAGCTGCCAGCGAGGAAGACAAAGATGGAGAACACATGCACACTATGCGAGCAGTAGAGAGTGACGACGATGACTCGGAGAGCTACGAGAGCGAGGATGAGGATGAAGGAGGTGGAGTAGATGGGGATGACGACGCTGTGTATTTTTTTCACCAGCGAGAGACGAAAGGACTAAGTCGGGACTGGCTCCTCCTGGATAGCCAAAGCTCCACCGACATGTTTTGCAACCGTGAATACTTGCGAGACGTGAGAGCGGTGGCAAGACCTACCACCATCCACTGCAATGCTGGATCCACTGTGTGCATGAAGGAAGGGTGTTTTTCCACCAAGGAGTTTGGAGATATTCTGGTCAGGTATCACCCGACCGGAATTTGTAATGTCATCTCACTGAAAATGATGAAGAAGCTGTTCCCCATCTCCTATGTCAGCAAGCCAAGCGACCCAGAGGCAGCGACGTTTCAAGTCACTACGCCCAAGGGTATCATTGAGTTCAGGCCTTGCACCAAGGGGCTTCACTACTTCGACCTATCGAGCACCACGCAGACAGCAGAGATGCATGTCCAGACCCTCCAACATAATTTTGAGGGATTCTCCAGGAACCAAGTGCTCCGTGCCATCAAGGCCCGGAAGCTCCAAGCAATGCTCGGCAGTCCCGCCAAAACCAACTACGAAGGCATGGTACGTGGTAAATTGCTAGATGAGTGCCCTATTGATGTCGCTGACCTTCGCAACGCTCACGCCATTTTTGGACCTGACCTCGCAGGGCTGCGAGGACGGACAGTGAGACATAGGCCGGAGAGGGTGACGACTGAGATAGTGGCAATACCACGGGATTTTGTTCGTTTGCATAAGTTTGTGACGCTGACGGCAGATATCATGTTTGTCAATGGGATTCCGTTCCTCCTGATGTGGTCGAGAGGTATTCAGCTTATTACAGTAGAATTCCTGCCGAGGAGGACGGCTAAAATAATAGTCGAGAAGCTTACCCGAGTACTACAAATGTACCATAGAGCTGGTTTCGTGGTTCAAACAGCGCTCATGGACAAGGAATTCGATGCAGTGGCTGACCAATGTCAAACTGTGGCCATCAACACAACTGCAGCAAACGAGCATGTCCCAGAAATAGAACGGGCCATACGTCTAGTCAAGGAGCGAGCACGCGGCATTGAAAATACCCTACCCTTCACGGGCCTACCAAGACTTATCACGATTGAATTGATACATTTTATAGTGTTATGGTTGAATAACTTTCCCGTCAAGTCGGGCGTGTCCACCAAGTACAGCCCGATGGAGCTGATATGCCGCCACCGGCTAAATGCGAAAGTTCATTGCAAAACACCATTCGGCGCGTACTGCGAGGTACACGACGAACCTACTCCGTCCAACAGCATGACACCACAAACCCACGAGATCATATGTATGGGGGCCAACCAGCAACATTTAGGGTAGCTACAAGTTCTACTGCCTGAAAACCAAAACGAAGCTAACGAGGAGGAGATGGGACGAACTGCCCATGCCACGATCGATCATCCGGAAGGTCGACCGACATGCAAAGAGCAACAGAGCTGCATCGCGCCCGGCGTTTGGCGACCAATACAACCGAGCCCTCGAAGACGTACGGAATGAAGAATACGACGAGGAGCCTGAAGGGCTGGTTGAGCCGGAGGCATCGCCATTCCTGGACATACCCTCAGAGATGCCAGGGATAGAACTGACTGAGCACACCGAGGCCACCCCAGCCGTAACCGTACCGGATGAACAAGCCGAAACAGCCAAGCGCGCTAGGATTTCCGCCAAAAACGCTGGGCTGGAGGTCAATGAACCAAATGATCTGGGACCCCACCTGGTGGAGGCCAAACCGGAAGAGATAGATGATGACTGGAGTATCTATGAAATCGGCTTCATAGCACCGCCGGAACCACTGGCGGCAATAGAAATAGGCGATGATGATAGCATGCTGGGAGCAGAAGAGGATGACCAGGGAGCTGGCAATACCCTAGGCAGCGAATTGTTGGGTCACGATGACGGCGAGTTGTCGGATCACGAGGGTGCAGATGCAAGCAGACCTGACCCCCATCCAGGGACAACAGACGAAACACGCGGCAGATTGTCGAATCAGGGAGCTGACAAAGATGGGCATGAGGAATCGGATGACGAGGGCGTTGCAACAAGAAGGTCCAAGAGAAATCGAAAAGTATCCTCACGGCTCCAGGGATTCGAGCACAACATGTTTGCTATCTATAACAAGGAAAATGTGGAGAAAGAGGTGGATGAATACATGCATGCTACGCTGTCGGAAGAAAAATGCAATCAAATAGATTCGTACCTGGTGCCTGTTTTTGGGTTCATTATAACTCAATATTCGCTCAAGGCGGGGCTTAAGAAGGCAAATGGGAAAGACAAGAAGGCGATTCGAAACATGATGCACAAGCATCTCATGACACAGTACTCGCTGAAGGCCGGACTGAAGATGTTTGGACAGGAAGGAGAGAAGGCTGTGTCGAAGGAGCTCGGACAGTTCCACGATCTGAGTGTTTTCATCCCATCGGATCCATCAAAATTGACGAGGAAGAAGCGGCCTCTCCAACCGTCACTGTCAAATCGATTTTCATAACATGTGCCATAGAAGCAAGCAAAGGAAGGTGAATGGCGATCATCAACTTACCTGGGGCGTTCCTTCATGCCGACTGCCCAGACCATGTGATAATGCCTTTCCACGGAAGGCCGGCCAAGCTGATGGTACTGATAGCTCCACAGGTATACCGCAAGTATGTGACGACGGACGCGAAGGGCAAACCTGTGCTATTCGTGAAGCTGCAAAAGGCATTATACGGCATGTTAAAATCAGCATGGCTTTTTTACAAGAAAGTGCTTACCGATCTGGTGGCCAAAGGATTCACCGTCAATCCCTATGACCCGTGTGTGGTGACCAAGATGATAAGGGGCAAGCAGATGACCATCTGCTGGCACGTGGATGATCTAAAGCTGTCACACATGAGGAGGGTTGAAGTGAGGAAGATTGAACATTGGCTAAGAAGTATTTATGGAAATATCCCCGTGAGCCATGGAGACAGACAGACATACCTTGGAATGGATCTGGACTATTCCGAAAAAGGAAAATGCCGAATCACTATGCCAGGGTACACTAGGGAGGTGATCGATGCATTCCCAGAAGCTATCAACGGAGCTGCCGTGACGCCGGTGGCTGACCACCTGTTCCAGACCAGGGAAGATGGGAAGAAACTGCCAGAAGAGCAAGCAGCCGCATTCCACCGAACCACAGCCCAGTTGCTCTTCCTTAGCGGCCGGACAAGGCGAGACATCCAGCTGTTGCTTTTCTGACTACGAGGGTGAAAAATCCAGATGAGGATGACTGGGGTAAGTTGTAAAGGGTGTTGAGGTACCTGAATGGTGCAGTCGCCCTGGGACTATGTTTGAGCGTAGAGGACATATGGCTGGTGCGATGGTACGTGGATGCATCGTACGTCACTCACGACGATTGCAAAGGGCATACGGGGGCGATGATGACATTGGGACAAGGGGCTGCAATCAGCATGTCTCGCAAGCAGAAAACTAACGCGAGAAGCTCAATTGAGGCTGAGCTCATTGGGGTGTATGATGCACTCCCAGTATCCTTCATACTCGATACTTTCTCAAGGCGATGGGATACAATGTCAGGTACAATGTGATTTATCAAGACAACAAGAGCAGCATAACGCTCGAGAAAAATGGACGAACATCATCGTCGAAGCGTACAAAACACATCAAGATTCGATATTTTTTTATCAAAGACAGGATAGCACAACAAGAAGTGGAGGTACAACACTGCCCTACTAAGGAGATGTGGTCGGACATCTTAACGAAGCCGAAACAAGGGAAAGATTTTCTACTCATGCGCTCGAAGCTGTTGGGGTGTGCGATGGACGGCACTGCCATGGGGATTGATACACACGAAATGAGAACTGGCAAGACTTTGGTGACACTCCGGGATCAGCCCCTGCTATCACTGGGAGGGTGTGTTGGACCAGAGGTATTGTACTTAAGGTACATAGCAAGGTACCTAAGTTACACGTGGAAGGGAACGTGCGGCCAGGTAGGAGAAAGCTAGTGGAGCCGGGGAGGAGGGCCTTTATGGATGCACAGCAGAGAGAGGCTGCAGTATGTGAATAAGCTCACTTTTATTTAATAATCTACATATGTTACCAATGTTTTAATGTGAGCCTGCGACAATGGTGTGATATTTGTGGTCTCATGAACACGCATCTCGCCGTGTTTCCTTACCAGCCATTTTTCTCTATGCATACCCAATGCACTTTT
>JABMIG010000535.1:0-44861 GCA_013187285.1 Cyclotella cryptica | reverse complement strand
GTGTTGTGGCACGAATGCTTACGTGCCTATTAGGTAGTAGCAGCCCCTCATTAAAAATGAGGAGGCTATAAACATAATTGCCTCGGTTTACTTTTTTCCGAAAGAGCAATATGTGTGTAGTCTATTTTTAGACCTAAAAACACGATTAGACTTAAAATTAGTCCTACCACGTGATCACATGCAGATGCAGTGACACCACGGAGTACTAAGTACTTATAGCCTTAGGGCAGTACAAAAAAAAGATATTCTAGGGCATGAAATGACCCTATGAAGAATTGTATGGCCTCTAAGGCCTAAAAAAAGTTGCCCATGACCCCCGAGAGGTTTCAGTCACTTGAAAGACTCGCGATCCCCCTGGAAGTTCGCGATTCTCAGGTTTCCAATGTGTAAGACACATCCTCAAGGGAAAATGAGCCCGCGCAGGACGTAGTCCCACAATCGTGGATCAGCCCCATTCACATGGGAGCGCGTCACGGCACAGCCCATTTCACAAAGCGTTTCGCGACACAGCCCTGGCGATCACGATCTGAAAAAAACGACCACATATCATGTGTCCTAGACTCGCTGGGCTCAGCCCATGTGCGCGATGGACCAGCCTAGGAGAGAATAATATTCGACTCCTCACATCGGCATAGGAGCTCAATATATTGCCGCATCCCGGTCAGACGCCAGAGTGAGGCGGAGTATTGTCTCCAAGTCCCAGCACGCATTGGGGCGCAAGATGGACCCATAAACCGACTACGTGTCGTGCCCCAGAAACACTCTGAGCAAAATTCGCCGAATTTCCGATTTCGACGCAAGAATGCTGTGTACTTTTGCGGTTTTTGTCAGGAAAACCGCGCAACTTGTTGATTTCTTTTTTGAAATCCAAGCAAAAAGTGAGAAATGTCCACAAAAGTGAGAATTCTTCTCATGTGGTATTCCTTTCATGCATAGAAGCTACTGCTAGACAGCGAAAACTTCGTAGATGGTCGTTTAGTAGGTGATAACTAATTTATGGCAATCTATTTTGATTGTGCGTGTTTTCCCATGTTGTTCGCTCTTTGGTTGGTTCTTAGATCGGGCCTTTTGGGCTAATGACCTATGGTACTGATCTAAGTAACCAGGTATCATAATGGGTATCCACTGGGTTCATACATGTACCTTATTTGGGTATTGCAGATTTGGCATGTATAGCACACCCTTGCAGTGATACTCATGTGGTGCCGTGTGTCGGTGAAGTGTTGCGGTTTATGCAGCGCTTGCTGATGGGATAATAGTTGGTAGAGGAGACTTGATATGGTCAATGGGGTATGATGCCCCACCGAGTTTGTTATGTAGGTGATCTAGTTTGACTGGGTCAGTGAGATACAATGTACGGATGGTGCGATGATGAATGGGTGCATGATGTTTTGTGGCGTAGTCAGCTAGGTTTGTTGCTCCGCCCGCCAGTATGTGCGGAACTGTTTTAGTTGGTCCTACAGCGTAGCCAATGGAATCTCATGTCCATGGCTTTGGTTCGTTTGGGCTGGATGGTATTGGTGACAACGCCAAGAGCAGTTGAGTTGTCAATTTGAATTGGTGTTGGAGGTTGTGTATGGCCCAGTTCCGTGAGTAGATGCGGATTGGTATGGCGGCGTGATGTAGGGGCACGAGTTCTGCCTCAGCTGCTGAGGACATGACAGATTTGATGATTTGGGCAAGTGTTAGAATCGCACCGTTGTTCGGGGTACCTCGTCATTTTGGTGAGAAGAAATGGCCGCCGACCCGACTCGGGCTTTGTCTCGGAGAGATAGGATGCATCGCTGTGGACAGCCAATATCATGTTGCTGGCTCGGTGGGATTCACGACAGCATTTTGGTGGTCATAAGTAGTCGGAAACGGTGGATGAGTTGCAGTGTGTTCTGTGTAGGATTAGCCTGTTGGGTGGCAAGGGAACTGAGTGCGGTGAGCATGGTGCAATCGACTGCTCTGGCGTAGTAGATACTCAATGACTTCCTGGGAAAGTAGTGTCTTTTGTTGAGCGGAGTTGATAGGTCGGGGTCTTCTGCATACTGTTGTGGCGCCGTAGGTGGTGTGTATCTTGGGTATGGTTGATGTTGTGGTGTGGTGGGAATGAGGTGGAATTGGCGGCCTTTTGGCAGTAGCCTGGCATGGACAGGTGGACTTGTTTCATGGGTAGTCCCAGGTGATGGTGAGTCCTAGGTATCGATCTCCTTTCCAATCATGTGAAGTTGCGTAGTGGGCATTCAGTGCTTGAAGGAGGTGTTTTGCATGTTCGATACCGACATACTTCACTCCAAAATCATCTACGCATAGGGCAAATGAAATGGGTCGCCAATCATGTTTCCAAAACCTGGGGTGACGGTGCTTTGTCTATATCCATTTGCCACTAATCGTGATTCAAGGAGTTGTTGTGCTATGATGCCGGCCTGAGGCAGTCCGTATACCTTTCTGTATTCGGACATAGGCGTACCGTCGAGTTGCTAGGTTGCGAAGGTTGTAGAGTGTGATGAAATCTTCAGGTATGTCGGCTAGTTTGAGTCGCATGAATTCTGGTCGGGCCATGGGTGTGTTGAGGTAGAAATCTTTGATGTCGATTGTCATGAAGCGTGCCTTGGGTTGATATGATGCTGTTGAGGAGGATCTTTGTGGTGAGCATGTCGGCTGTGGGTGTGCCACAGTCGCCTGAAATGAATCTTGTTGCCGCCCACTGTGAGGCGTCGATGTGGGTCTTCTTTCTCTGGACGAAAATTGGCGCATATCCGGCCGTGAGTGGCGTCTCTGCGGCGATCTGTAGGGCGTCGTCCTGGCGATGAACACAATGGTGTTAGTTCCCTGGACTAGGCCAGGGATGCCTTGTGCTAATCGGCCAAGCTCCTTACCATATGCCTCCAGGTGGTGGAGTAATTGGGGTCCTTGATGAGGTGTCGGTATTCCATGAGTTCGCCTGTGGCTTTGTTTAGAACGGCATTGAGGAATTCGGTGGGAAACAGGCGTGATGCTGTCGTTGGGCAGTGACAGTTGGAGCTGGGAGTTGGGAGAAGTGGAGCATTGTTTCTTGTGTGGTTTGTTTGCGGCTGCGGGTGTTGTATGCTGGTGCTGTGGGGGGTGTCACCCTTGGAGATGCGGTGATGTGCATTTGTGGTGGCATGGTGTTCACCCTGGAGTGTAGGCAAATGGTTGTTTGTTTGTAGAGAGTGGGCAGAGTGGAGTGGACTTGCTAGAGTGGGGACTGTTGTCGCTGTGAGGTCGGAGACCACAGGATGTGCCTGCTTGGGTGCTGTAGGTAGTTTTGTGGTGCCTCTAGGTGAAACTGCGGACTTCTCTGTGGGTGTTGGTTGGATAATGTTGTGGAGTCGAGTGAGATCGGCCAGTTGTGTTGCATTGAGGTGTGCTGCTGTGGCGTTGGACAGTAAGGCGTGTGATAGATTTGCTGTGGCGGCTATGATGGCATCAGCAGGTGTGACTGGGATTGGTGATGTACTTGTGTTTGAAGAAAACTGTTGCGGAGATGCGTGAAGATCGGGAGACAGGTGTCCATACAGTCCAGCAGCGGTAGTGTTCGGTGAGGTTCCTAATACAAATCCTTTTGTACAGTGTTGTCGAATGATTTTCGACGGTGGGGCTTGTCATGGACTAGTGCTTCCATTCCGATAGGAACAAAGGGTGAGAGTTATAGTCATGGTGACCGTAAAGGTGTGCATAGGATGATATCTTGGGATTGTTGTTTGATTGTCGGAGTAAGTTGAGTTGGCTCCATTTGAGGGATGAGCTGACACCAGAGGTGGAGGGAAGTTGTCTGCAGTGCCGCTGGCGTGGACACAAAGTGATCTTTCCATGTTTGGATGGCTTTTCGGCTATGTTCGTCGGTGATCATCGGGTGGTACCAGTTGATAGGTCATGGCGGAGGTGGTGATGGCTTCTCTGTAGGCTGCTGAGATTTCGTTGTCCAGGACCTGGTGCTGTGGTGTGATGTTGCAGGCTTTCATGCGTAGGAGGGCTCGAGGCGTGCAAGGATGAGCTCGCCCTCTGTCCTGTTCTTGGTGGGTTCAACCCAGATGGAATTGCTGGCAGCGTGGTAGAGGATCATTTGGTATCGATTGCCCCTGCTGAAACGTGTGGAAACTTTCCAGTTTGGTCGGTGTACAGTGTGTTGTTGGTGTCGTAGGTTTTGCGTAGATGTCATTCTGTTGTGGGTGGGTTGGTGGTGGTGAGATGGGTTGCACTTGTTGCTTGGTGGAGCGTGCGCCCTGGCGTTGGTTCTTCATGTGGCCTTGTTGAGTTTCCTCAGATTGTGGAAAGTGTTTATGCACATTTTGATGGTGATGAGTGGCCAGGTACTGTAGTTGCCGTGGCGGATGGCTGTGAGCCAGGTGTTTTGGTTGGGTACCCTGCTGCTGCGTGGAGGTAGCGGATGGTCTGTTCAATGCTTGGGAGTTCGTAAGCGTTGAGGATGGAGTGCTTCTCACGCTTGGTGATGCATTTATGTAGTTTCGAATTTTTGCTGTGGGAGGAATCTTGTAGCGTGTGTTGTTGGACTGGTGTCCACAGGTAGAGTCGAGGACCAGTGTATCCTTGTGTGATGACTGGTTGTAGGGGCACTCGCCAGAGACCTGTCGTGTGCAGCGGTATCCTGTTAGGACTGCCTGTTCGGTGATGGCGTGGCGTCGTAGAAATTGACTTCTGCCTTGTCATACACAGCGGTGTACCGGCATCTCGAACTTGCTGCCGCTGAGTAGGGTGTGTTCAAGGGAGGGACAATGTCAACAATGTTGGCTGGAGCTCGTACCTTGTGCAGGAGTTTTGCTACTTTGGTGGCTTTGGCCGTACCGCCTGTGGGTAGGAGGAAAACTTTTGATGATATGGTGGTGGTTTCTTTGAAGGGATCATGGGGTGCTCCTGCAGTTGATGTTGCTCCTGTGTCGCTGATGGCGGAGGCTATTGATCCGTTCATTATGCCTTGTTTGAGGTCTGTGGTTGACATGGAAGGTGTCTTGACTGTGTGGTGGGATGTGAAGCGATGATGGGTCTGTGCTTGTTGGCCGCCATGTCTTACCATCAGTGTTTGATGATGTTGAGGTGGAAGGCGGAAGCGGACAGTGGGTCGGTGGTGTGAGGTGTTAGAGAGTGGGGCCCAGTAGTTGTTGGACTCAAGCGATAGTTGGGGCGCACTAATTAAGTTTGCTGTCAACAATGTGTTTAAATACATATTACTGTTGGGTCCCACTGTATCCTACTTACGGGCCCGCGTACCATGATGGTCTGTCCTTGTTCTTGTCGAGGTAGCAGTTGTCATCTTCATGATGGACTGCATCTTTATTACAGGAGTTGCAGTGTCGAGGGGAATCGAGGTTTTACTGGGGCGTGGGGTGCGGGTTGCACGTGGTTGTCCAGTGGTGGTGTTGGTAGGTGCAGGTGTAGGTGCAGGAGTCTTGGTGTTGAGGAGAGTCATGAACTTTGTTGTTTGAGTGAGGAGTTCTTCTTGTTGGCGTTCCAGTTTTGAAGGAGCTGGTTTTGTGCTGTGGTGAGAAAAGCAGCATGGTCAGTGTAATCCATCATGCTGTGGTGGTCTGATGGAGACATGGTGCCTGTTGTGGATACGGTGGTGGCAGGTACACCAGAGAAAAAGGTTCACTGACAATGCTGTGGGCACTGGCATAGCCGTCGGTGCGTGTGAGCGCTCGGCGTTGAACTTTCTTTGCTCTTATAGGCGTGACAAAGTGGTTCTTGGCGGCCTCCCAGGTCTTGTCTTGGCGGTCTTGATTTCCCATGCCTGCATCTCCTTGTCATCGAAGATGTCGGAAGTGTACATACTTTCGACGTAGTACTGAATCTTCGTGGCGTCGGCGGCGGGAACACCGATGTCCCTGCACAACTTTTGTTGCTTGTCGGTCGGTCGCGAACCGTGATGTGGGGCGTGAGGTCCCATTGGATGTGGAAGGCTGCGGCTTGTTTGCGTTCCAATGTTGTGACGATGCACCACTCTCGACGGAGATGTTCGATGAGGGTTTTCACTGTTTGTGCTGTACCCGATGAAATCGTCATCGAGTTCCTCGATGTACGGTCGTCGACACCTTCTCGAGCGATCTTTTCGGCGATGACTGCGTCGGCGGCCTCTTGTTTCCAAAACTCTTGGCACTCGAGGTTGTGGTCTGCGGTGATGCGTCGCGAAGTGATGATGGTTGTGTTGTTGGCGGCGATTGATACGATGGGTGGTGCAGCGAGGTGTAGTCGTCTGCGTTGCGTCGCCGGACAAAGCGATACCGTCGTCGTTGAGGACAAGTGCTAGATGGCCATGGCGACCGCCCCAACTCGTGGTCTTCACTGCAGCCGCTATTTTGCGGCTTGAGAAGATTTACGGTGGAGTTCGATGGTTGACCGATGATTTTGTCGATTGACATGGGTGCGATGATGGCGCGAACAGCCAGCGACGGTTGCTTCGTTGGTGGTTGGAGAGGCCATGGTTTTGGTGATGAACAGGGTGGTGTTCGATTGATTGCAATGCTGCAATGCTGGAAAAAAAAATTAGTTATCACTGCTAGACAGCGAAACTCGTAGATGGTCGTTAATTAGGTGATAACTAATTTATGGCAATCTATTTTGATTGTACGTGTTTGTCCATGTTGTTGCGCTCTTTGGTTGGTTCTTAGATCGGGCCTTTTGGGCTAATGACCTATGGTACTGATCTAAGTAACCAGGTATCATAATGGGTATCCACTGGGTTCATACATGTACCTTATTTGGGTATTGCAGATTTGGCATGTATAGCAGCTACCAAGCCTAGCAAAAAGGAACTAGTTGGCTTATGAATAGCCAAATGCACAACCTCTGGTCGAGGAAAATAGAATTTAGAGCCCGAAAATATAAATTCGGAATTATTTGATTTTAAATTAAAGAGCTCGTTAGAGAAAAATCTTGATCAAAATTCTACTGTCACGTTAAAATAACCTGATATTCAAATACCTTGCTACATGTAAAAATAAAACAAAATGCCAAGAAATCTTCTGGCATCTAAGAGAAATATTACCCATGCATGCTGCACTATTAACAAGCAATGGTATCAAAAAGCAACAAATCAAACCATGTTGGGTTTGAACCCCTGACACGGTGTTGCTACAGTAACAGTAAAAGCAAGAAGGACGATAGTTCCAAGCTTCCCCCATGTTCCAAAATTAGGAACATCCATATGTTTTCCTTACCCAGCTAGGCAAGTGTCGAGCTCTTGGCGCACGCAGGATAGGTTCTTCCTACTCAAAAGGAAGGGCAAATCACACGATGTTTTTATTGCACAAGCAGTAAATTCCTGTCAAAACACACATTTCTGGGTACATGTACCCAGTGACTAAGCCAGCATATGACCTCAGTCTTTGACAAATGCAAGAACTGAGTTTGAATTGTTCTAAATTTTCGAACAAACAACATATAAATGTTAAGATCAATTTTACCTTGCCAGTGATAATTGATGCAAAGTCTGCAAATCTGTGAGCCAAGTTGAAACAAACCTGGACACAACATACCAAGCACATAGCTAACCACTTAATTGCAGGACTCTTCTTGAGCAAAATACTCATGATCACAGAGCTAACCACTCCTGTGAAAACTCCTCTGGGGTTGAGTAAAATATCAGACCTTCAAGCTGTGTCAAAATAAAAGAAAAAGACACACCTTACACTACAAACTCAATTTCATACGTTACTGAGGTTTCTCATGACAAGAGAAACTGTTTGATGAAGTTCAGTGTGTGGAAGAAGGTGCCTGTTTACCTCAATTTTTTGAGCGAGGTAGGTTTGCAGCCTATAAAGACAGAGCACAACCAGTCCAAAAGTCAAGTAAAAACAACGAGGACAATTTACCTTGGCAGCTGGGGGTTTCATTGACAGCCGTCGTCAGAACTGGCTGTACGACAACAGAACACCCAAACAAACATACATTACTGTAAATCAAAAAGTGATTCTTTAAATAAGATATGGACAAAAGTTAGGAAAACTGTCTAAACTCAAAAGAATCCTTACAGTACTGTAGATGTTGCTATGTTCAACTCTGCAAACACCATAAGACTTCATGAAAAGTCAACAAATCATAGACTAGATACTGACATCTAGAACCCGTTCATGCCTAGAAACACTGAAGAAGGTTATACCTACTCAGAGCTAGCAATAACAATCATGGGTTTTCCATGTGCCTCAAGCACATTCAATGGACTCAATGATGGCCATACTGTTCTCAATAGAACTCATTTGGATATGATATTCTCCAATGGCTAGCTTGAGAGACCACCTTAAACAAGGTTAGGATGGACCTACCAAGCAGCAAGTAAAGGTTTGAATAACAAACCAATACACAACATCTCTGCACAAAGACAACAAGGGCTTAATAACAGACCCAAATTCTTAAAGCACCATGCTTACTAGCAGATGAAAACTCGCTAAACATTCGCCCATACAGGAACTCACATGCTACTGGGTGGTCCAGGGAGAACCTTGGGTAAGACAATATGATTGTCTCGCCTCACTCACAACTGGATTTGTAGAGGAGGATACACGTACACAAAAAGAGACACATTTATGTTAGACATTTGTTACCACAACAAGTCTAGAGCAACACAACTCAGGTTGGGTATGCTGCATTCCAGTACAGCTTGCTGAACATAGAGTGCATAAACACAGAATCAAAGAGATTAAATCCTTGACCATGATTAATATGATTTGATTCAAGCGAACTGTGTTAGTACTAGATAATGGTCTCACTGAGACTCAATGACTAGTACTTGATTCCCTGGTGAGAACTTCTGACGGTTTACCTTCAGAATATTCCATGGAGAACAAATATGGTGTCCATAAGGAAGGACTCATAGAGTCACCGAAACACGTGGGTCTTTTGCTAAAGACAACGGGATGACCATAGGTAGTGCACATACGTGTTGCACAACAAACCATAAGATAAGCCTCATAATCATGTGAGCACAACAACACAAAGGATCCACAACCTTTGTTCTTGTAAAACCACAGCACATAGAATTGTGAGTATCCCTAGTTAAACAGGAAAATCATCTCACACAAAAGGATAAGTCAAACATGAACATCTCTACTGAGAGACATGTAGCACCTTGTTGGCATGCAATGCAAAACAAATGCAACTCAAGAAGCTATGCACAGAAATGTAGTATCGCTTCACTAGCTTAGACAAACCAAAGAGAAACACAACTATTATGTTGTCAACATATCATGGAAAGTTCACTTCTCCATGATGCTGCATGAAGTCACAATATGGTTCCATAAACCATAAGATTATAGTCAACAACTGTCTTATATATAAACATAGGTACACACATGCACATTTAGTTATGTTGCAATGTCATTACCACCAACAAAAGTTATACATGTACAGACCTCCCGAGGATCCTGCTACAAAATACGAAAGATATCATAAACACTGAATCCGTACTCTTCATGGTACAAAAAGACATAGACGTTGATGCTTGGACCTTCCAATGATTATAGTCAATACATTAAATATGACTTGACATTGTTCACTTGCCGATAGCTGACCCTTTGGGCAACTATTCCCATGGATACATAGGGGTGACAGAGCAAATTGAAGGACAATATACCAACACAAAGGATTGCAGAAGATAACAAACAGAATATCTGTACTATCAGCACCTTCGCACCTAGACCTGGTTCAATATCCACATTGTACACACATTGTGACAATTAAGGTGCAGTTTCAACACTCCACTTTCGGACCATATGCATTTCATTTGGCTTCCCAGTGTAAGTCAACCAGAGTCTTCAAATATCAAAACCCAAAAAGTGAATTACTATCTAGAGTTCAACATCAACCAAATCATGGAGATGCTTGGCCTGCTGTACCAATCATGGTCTTGGCAGCAGCTTCTAGTGGCACAATGTTTACCTAAACAAACACTCAGATGCCATTCACTCATACCTACTATGCAGTGCCTATTGCCTAAATGTAGTGTAGCAATCATAAGATGGAATTGTTGTTCGCATTCCACTTTTGCACACACAGACAAAATCAATAGGAGACACCAGGCAACACCAAACCGACCCAAAATTATCCTCATAAATTTATGGTCACATGGTCCGTGGAAAGCAATGCTTAAGTAAACAAAGGTATTTTACCCGCAAAATATTCAGTCGGTATACCAGTGATAATTGGACTATCACAAACAGTATACGATTAGACAATCAGGGTTACCGCGCGGAAGTAAGTCAGAATATAAGTTTGACTTAGGAGAGTACAATCAAACGAGCTTTATCATAAGCCATGACAAATCTCCCTCTCCACATGAACTTACACTTCATATACTACAGAAAATAATATGTAGGTACGTCGTCACAGGCAGCTTGCACATTTTTAACCGCAACAAGAACGGTTTTTCTGCAAGTCTGGCTCATATTCGAATTTTTTCCTCACCGAGCTTTTACTTTCCTTGAGCCACGCTAATTCTCCAATCGTGGGGCGAGTGACATAGGCAATTATCTACCTTAACTGGTAAACAAAGAGGTTCCAGGTGGAACCTCCAATGGTCCTTTTCCCTTTGTGTAACACAAAGAAAGTACAATAGTCATAAGATATTGCTTCTGAGAAACAATATTCAAAAGACAATTTCTTTCTTGAGAAACACCCATATACATTCTAGGTGTTTCTTAGACAAAATATCCAAGAGAGGATTTCTTTCTCAGAAACCTTCTCATGGGACAGTTCCTGTTGGCAGTTGAGAGAAAAGGAGCAGTCATGGAACTGCCCTAAAATCACCTCCAATCTCTAACAGGATCACCTGTGCTTGGTGATGCATGGATCACCTAGTGCACCATGCAATACCTATTTCAGTAGTGTAACTCTCATAATAAATTCTTTCAACAATCATATCTACCCGTTTACTACATAGTAAAAACTACAGCAAAACGGCTTAGGTCAAGAACACAAATCCAGCCCTATCACACTAAAAGCAATGCCAAATGAAGGGCCCATAGAACAGCATGTAATCCAATTACTGTACCATCTAAGCAGGTTTATGAGGCAACACAAATGCCAAATGATACATTTGAGTGTTACTTGTAATATGCCAAAGCTATTGATTTAAATGGTGATAAATTATTGGTATCTCCACAACTTACTGCATCACTTCAAGATGACAAGATTATTTTACATCTCCTGCCTTTTTCCTATCTTTCTCATCAATGGTGTCCACCCAAACACCATGCACACAAGTTGTATGGCAACTTCTGACAGCATTGGATATTTCTTGGCAACAACCTGGAGCCACAGAATGCAATACATATGGGCACATTTCTGGTGTGACGGGGAATGATGGTTTTAGTTCCATTTCAGTGGATTAAATACCAGAAAAAGCACAAATATCCACAAATATCTGTGAGACTTGCCCAGTGTTACTTGTACACCGACATTATCCATAAGCTGACTTACATGGTAGTATGTCACCTGTCACACCATAACTAGGTGATCTTTACATCAGCACATGGCATAGTGATATGGCATCAAGTTGACCAAGTATTTTTTCTCTTTATGAACCCTGTATAATGTCAAATTTTATGGAAGATATGCTCTTGCTTTCAATAGGACTGTATTTTGATGTACTGAACAAACATTCTTGCAGATTCCCAATTGACACATATTCAAAACTGGCTTCTAATGGTATGTTGTAACAATACAATATTTTGATACCGCTTTTTATGAGTGGTTGCACTCTAGTGCATGCTGTGTGAGCGCAGCCACTAAGCAGGAACAGAGGCATTTTACCATACCATGTGTCACATGCAAATTGAGCTTGTATAGGCATTGATCAGTTTACCAGGACCATGCGTCACTTCCACTGTTATCTAACTTATGAAACAGGATGACTTTCATGTGCATGCGCCCACTTCTGCCAAAAAAATCTTGCAACGGCTGCTGGAATTTCGTGATTTGAGAGACACAACACTGTCATTGGTCCGTATAGGTCTTCATGAAGTCCTATTCTGTACCCTGTGGACCCGATTTAAAAACTCTACTAATATTGCGCGCCACCGTACGATACAATACCATACCATACTATAGCCACCGTCCTACCAACCTCCCTCCTACCTCCCTCAATCTCCTACCAACCTCTACCATCTTGACACACCACCCACTAACGAAACCATGACATCCATCACAGCACCCCGCAACGTCCTGTATTGCCATGCTTGCGGCATGCCCCCCGAGTACTGCGAATACGGCCCTGACTTCGAAACCCATTGCGTCCCATGGCTCAAATCCAAACATCCGGACTTGTTCACCAAGCTTCACGGCGACAAACAAGTCATGTCTAAAAAGTCAGACTCCGCCGCTGCTTCGCCACTTGCCCCCACCGAGCCATGGTCGACACGAGAACGCCTAGCCGCGTTCTACACCAAGTACATGCCGGAGAAGCTGGACGGAATCGATGCCATACTTGACAAATACGCCGGGAAAGAAGACAAGCTGTTCACGGCCTTGGTCAAAAAATACGGGCCGGAACCGGAAGATCCCTACTGCGTTGCCAAATACGGCGCCGCCTCCGACGACGAAGACGAAGAAGAGGAAACGACAGAGCAAATGTCCAATCTAGAAATAGACAAAAAGAAGCGTCGTGGAGCGGCTGCCAAATCCACCTCCAAAGTGGACACACGCATCATTATCCAAAAAATATCGCGCAATCGAAAAAAAGCCGTTACGCACGTGGTGGGAATGGACACTGTGCCCAATTTGAATCTCAAGGATGCTGCCAAGGCCTTTTCGAAGCGATTTGCGGGTTCTAGTTCGGTGAAGGATAAAGAAATTATTATACAAGGCGATCATTTGGAGGAAGTAGCAGAAATGATTGTTAAAAAGTTTGGCGTTAAAGAGGATGCAGTGTTTTTGGATTTGGATGGAGAGTTTGTTCCCTTTGGTGGATGATTGTTATCAGATGTCAGACTTCATTTTGCACGTTGATTGTCCGGCTTGTGGACTGTTGCCATGTCTTGGCATGTTGAAACCGAAATCACGGCCGTCCAATAATGCAAATTATTAGCGCAGAATGAGGGATGCTTTCGATTTCAACATCTGCTGCGCTATAAGAGTGAGTAATAATCCGATATCACATGGAATGTAGAACAAACTGACACTGTACATATACATCGCACATTTACTACGAAATTCTTTATTACACTACTGGGCCAACAATCTCAACAATGGCTTCTTTCTCACGTCGTACAACAATATTCTATGTTGAATTGACGTTGATACTCACAGCTTCTTCATGCAGTTGACTCCCTTCGTCTTGGTCAGCTTGAACACAATTCAGATCACGATATTGTAATATTGTTGTCCTAGAATACTCCACTAATCTTTCCACCTGATCAATGTTATGAGTGACCCATACCAATGTGATGTTGCTGTCAAGCAAAAGCTTTTCCACCATTTTAGAATTTTGATCATCAAGTGCAGATGTTGGCTCATCCAGCAGACAGATTGAAGGTTGCAAAGCCAACATGATACACAAGTACACTCTTTGAGATTCGCCTCCTGATAATTCATCCCATCGTCGCAGTAGCATTTCAGAGGGGAGTGACAGAGCTTCCATGTTTTTTCGTGCCGCTTTTTCAACATCTGTGGCACTCATTGTTGTGTTTGTCTCTCTAGACAATCTGTTTCGTTGCGAGTGGAGGTGACACAAGTCTTTTAATAGCTCGATTGGTGTACCACGCAGACCTTGGCCACCTTGTTGACGAACATAACAAACTTCAGCCCTCCAAGAAGGTGTACCACCTAAAGCTTCAGTGGAGCGCCCTTTAAATTCTATCGTGGAACCTCGTCCTGTAGGTTCAAACAATGCAAGGCTCCTAAGAAGAGTAGATTTTCCACAGCCACTTTCACCTTTGATGAGCAGTATGTCTCCCTCTATTGCAGGAATTTTAAGCCATTAGAACTAAATGAGTTCGAAAAATAGCATTTCCATCACAACGAAAAAAATAAATCTTCTCACTACTCACCATGTATAACCACTTCAAGCGAAAATAAATGAAGTGAATTTGGATAGACGATTTCACCCTTCTTGAGATGAAGGAGTTTTGAAATCTTTGTCGGTCGAGTTTCAGAAACGAACGTGCCTCGCTTCATTCCATCTTCATCATTCCTATTGGTAGACTTTCTCAGATGACTTATGTGTGTTGACGACCATGTCTTAATCAACGATTCTCGTCGGGTAGTTACAGAGTCAGAGCGACGATGTTCTCCATTGCCATCTGACACGTTCGCAAGAAAGCCAAAAGCGCCCCAAACGAAATGGACAAATGCAAGAACAATATCCTTTGGTTTACCACCTTTTCGTTTGAGCACTAGATTGCTTTGGAATCTATGATGCGAATCGAACAGACACCAAGACACTGCTTGGATTATGGTCCCAAAAAGCACAGTGGTACTGTTACTGCAAATGAAGAACATAATGACAACCTGATATTTCGCTGCGACCAAGGGAGATGTCCCTCCGAGAATCTGCCCTGCCATCATTCCTGGGATGGAAACGAGTCCCATGATGCTCATTTGGTTGAGATTAGGAGTAAGCCCCGTTTCAATCGCTTCGCGCACGGATGGCAACGATGCTTCCCAGCTTGTAGCACCACAGGCTAAATATGTCTGCAATCTTGCGGATCCCCGTCCACCAGAATCCGAAAGGGACAAAAGCAATTTATCCATCCCCAATGAGAGTGCATTGACGCTGCTGCCCATTAGCATCCCACAGAGCGGAATCATAACGGATGCATTCCACCATGGATTCGGTCTCAGAACCAATCCAGTAATCATCACAAAGGATATGGACAATCCTATCGTCAAGGAAAGCAACATATGCCATCCCATGCCCTTGTATGTGTGCTTCGGTTTGACAGTTGCTTCACGAGTGGCGAATAGGATCATAATGAAAATGTAAGGCAGAACCACGTACGGCTGGTTGTTGACAAAGATAGGGTACAGAATGAGCCCAAGAATCATCAACTGGGCTACACATCGGATGGCTGCAATGATGAGAACTTGTACATTCCCGAGACGGAGATACAACGAAATCAAGAGGACGATGATGACGGGGACGGCGGATATCGCAAAGCCAACTGGAGAGATATCTGGCGCAGGCTCTGACACCAGTTCTTCCGTGCTGATTTGCAGCCAACGTCGATTCGGCATGGTGTCGGCGATCATCTTCGGTGCGAACGGTATTGCTTTCATTGTCGCATTCCAGCCCGGTGCTGGAAGGCTAATCGAGGCGGGCGGGGAGCAGAACCGAAAGCAACTTGATTTGCTGCTTTATGGAGACAGAGAAGTCGATCCTAGTGGGTCGGAAGTAACCGTGGTACGGTAGTGCCTGGTACTATGTGCCTGGTACAATGGTGCCTGGTCTGTGCCTGGTACAATACTGTAGCGCCCTATTGCAGTGCCTACCTACGTATTGTGTAAAAGACAGGTAAAAAACAACGGCCTTCATTCCACGATTTGTAGACAGATTATTTATAACTCGTCAAGTGTGTCTAAACATACTCTACGTACTTTTAAGTAGGGCGATGACCTCGGACCGAACATCATACGGCAGCATTTTTATCAACTGACGAGCGTCATCGGTCTTCTATGACGTTCCTCGGTGTGAAGATTCTTGAGTCGGCACGATTCATGGGAGTCAATGATTTGACGAATCTCTTTACCCTCTCTTTACCGTTCTTTCTGTCTAAAAGATAATATGATTTTGATTGGTTAACTGTTTTCTTGTACGGTATTGTATCGAACCATACTTTTACAATACTCTTAGTTCTGGTGTACAATATGACAGTAGGTATTCTACCACTATATTGTATGGTCTTGTAGAACACGCCTGAGATGTGAATAAAATCTTGTGGAAAGTGCGTGCTCCAGCGTGCCAGGAGCGTGCCAAAATTTCGCCGTGGTTGCAAAGCGATGCAAGTCTTCTATGCGAGCAGAACCTGTAGCGGAACCCTTCACGAATAGGCTCTCTCGAGACCGCCGGCCACGCGCAGCAGAAAAATAATGATTCGAGAGGCTTCAATTATGTGACATGATGGCAGATGAAAGAGAAAGTTGTCAGAAAACAATGCTATCGAACAACGCAGTGTTCAGTCATCAGTCGTCTATCCCCGTTTCGGCTGTGCCATCCAAAAAATGGGCACTGCCTGTCGCAATTGCGTTAATATGGGTAGGAACTTCTTGTATAGCAATCGCAACTAAATGTTTGCTTACCGACAAAAAATGCACTCGATGGGGACCCGAGCAAGGCGCACAATTTCCACACCCGCTGACGATTGCGGCGGTCAATTTATCCATTGTCGGCTCCGGCCTGCTCTTGCTTCTGACTCTTAGAGATGTCGTAATCGCGCGGCGTAAACCGCGACTATTTAGCTGGGATAAATTTCGCGTTTGCTTACCGGTTGGTTTTGCCTTCGGTCTGAAAATTCTGATTGGACTGGCTGCGCTGAGAGAGACGCCCACAGAAGTTTACATGTTATTTCATGCCATCAACATTATATTTATTGCTCTTGCTGCTCGGATATTAGTGGGTGAAGAACCTACGTGCTTCGGGGAATACATTGCTCTACTTGGAGTGGCAGTCGGATCAGCCATTTCAACGTCAAGGAGCTTTTTTGGCAACGAAAATGGTGTTGGGCTGATACCATTTTTGCTAAACATATGCAATGGAATTTTCGCCGGTGCTGTTGTTGCAACTCTCAGATGGACAACTCCTCAAATGAATATGATGGATATCTCGATTGCTGAAGTCACAAATTTGCAAATACTCATCGGCGCCGTTGTAGTACTACCTATGACATTACTCATTGATGGAGGAATGATTTTCACAATAAACACACATCAATTGCAGTGGCTGCTTATCAGTTCGGCCATCATGCTAGTTTATCATTTGGCGCTCACCCTGGTATGTTCGCTCACGTCATCGTTATCTGTTGGCATTATTGAAGCTGTAAAACCTCTACCAGCCTTCATTGTTGTAGCGGTGGTGCAGAAATTGCCCGAAAGCAATTTCTTGTTTTGGCTCGGTACTTCTATTACACTTGCATCTTCAATCTACTACAAAATTTCTCGAACCATGCACACGAAAGGTTTACGCCGAAGTGGCAGCAGACAATGTTTATTGGCTTCCAGCAATCCTCTTTCTCGAAATTGCGAAGAGAAGTAATTAATGTTGGGAGCTGCTATGATCTCACCGCCATTAGAGAGAAACAATTGCACCATTTAAAATTTATGCTCCATCTTGTCACCAGCTAAGACTGTTTCGAGAAGACATTAGTACCTAACTTGGTGAATTAAAACATGTGAAATAATACTATTACTCAACAAAAGGCACAGTGCATTGAGACCTGAAACAATAACTCTCGAAAATTAAAGAGATAATGTACGATTCATTGGAATCCAATAGATGTATGGCATCGGAATAAATTGAAAAGACAAACTCTTGTTGGATCAAGATGCTTTTAAACATATTATATTGACCCAGCAACTTGTTTCGCTTTACTGCAGTGTCTGGCGCTTGATATGATGCTACGTGGTATTGTATCATTGTACTCCATCATTCAATCCCAAAACCCACCGGGATCAAAAGCATGTGGGTATCTTACTGATGGGTTCGCTTTCGGTCAAGTCACTTGAGGTGGTGGTTTGTCATCACATAAACTTCTACAGTGAGAATTAAAGTGTTCGCATTCGAACTCCTGGGATTACAATTACCTACATATACCAGCATTTTTCTCGCTGGACGCGTTCTTCGAAATCTCATATTAATTCTTAAATCATATCAAACAAACTAAACCACCAAACAAAATTTCCATTATGAGTGACATTGAAGACACCGACATTGAGACCAAAGTTGCCCCAGCCAAAGTTGTGACCCATCAGCTTTCGTCAGATGAGATTGCTCCACAGACATCTCAGAAAAGTGACATAGATGGACTTGGGAAGTTTTTGTTTCAAATGCACAGTTTACACTACACCGCCCTTCTATTTGCACAGGAAGAAACAATGCTACAGTTTTATGAACATGTGGTAAGAACTAGCAACTTGAGTGTTCGTTCCTTTGTCGTGATTAAATCTGATTGCACCTGTAAATCAATCCAGGTTGTTGCTACTATCACAACAAGACTTTGGTGCTTCCCAAAGGCTTGTCAAACAATCGTTATACCCCGTTTTAAGATTGTCGATGCGTCTTTTACATTTGGGCCCAGACGAATCCCAGCAATCGTTTGGCTTCTCCTCCTCATTTCCATCGTTTTTCTCATCGCGGGAGGATCATCAGGAGGTTGTTCCGCCGATCTATCGACGGGAAGCTCTTGCGGACTGCTTGTAATTGGCTGCTTACTGCTCGTTGTTTTCACGCCAGCCATTCTTTTAGCTTTCTGCTTCCGTAAAAGGTGTTTCAACAATGGCGATGTTTGATGCTGTCAACTTTCAAGTGTATTATCAACTGTTTCGTTTTCTCTTTACTTCAATGACTCGTAACCCAGGCATCATCTATACCTTGACGTCAAGTCTCAAAAGCGAATCGGTAGCGGAGTCGGCGTCACTACTTATGATTTCCGCTGTAAGTTAATGCATATCTGACCAATTTCGTAAATACTGTGGTTTCAAGCTGCAAAAGATGTTTTCCTTTCTATTTTTTCATCTCTCAGTTAAAAAGTTTGCATTTGAGAACGCTGCATACAACCAGGCTGTCGTGGATGAATTCTATCTTATGGATTACGTGTATGGACCTCTGGGCAAATGTGGCAACGAGTCTATGAGCAGGTATCATTTGTTGAGTCATTTCCATAATGTCAACCTTGCAAACCCTATTTTGCCACTGCATGGTGATGAGAGCTTCGTTGACTTGGTCGTTTCTGCTGGCAATGGTGGCACCTGCTTCCACAAGCAAAAGCAAGTGAACCATTATTCTCAGTAGACACTCAAGACGTTACACACAATTAGGATAATTGTCCTCGTTGCAACAATCGACTAGCACCCTCTGCAGACTTGAATTCAATAGTCTGATTGCTAGTTTACAATGGGGAAAACAAGATTCTTCTGTTGATTGGTAGCAGTTGATGATGATTTTGATTCGAATTTGCAATGCATGACTTGAATAACGAAATAAATACCCGTCCAAACTTTACTTTCAAGTCTCACTTGACCAGAACTTAATGTACCCACACTGTTCCAAATCTGATCTAGGCCAGCGGAGACAGCGTTTAGTTTCTGGTATTGAATGGTCTATTGAGTGATGCGTCGAACATTGAACCAAGTGCAAAATGCCCCCCCCCCCTCCCAACGACAAATATGCCACTACACACACATTACGAATAATCCATCAAAAACTCGGCCGCAATTTTAGCAATATGATCTCCTCTAATTTCAATGTTTCTCTTGTTTTGTGACTTGTTGCTTTCCCCGACGCTGTCGCCATCGTGGATGGCTTCGTTTTGAGTCGATAGGACATTGTTGGCGACGGCTTCGCATTCTGCCTGTGACAATGGAGCGTTTTGATTTCGAAGCAATGAGAAACGAGGACGTGTCACCAAGAGTGTAAAAATAATCAAAGCGATCACGACGCACCTCGATCGCGGCTCTTCTCCTCGCCTCAATAATCAACAACCTAACAAATTCTGCCGCCAATTCCACGGCATCGTTGGTATATTTGGCATTGGGATGATGCAATGTGAGGCATTGCCGAATGAGTGAGGGGGGTATTGTTGCGTTGGTTGTTGTATCGCGGTGGGGAGCGTGGTGCCTCGTCATTGTTGTTGGACGGGTTTGCATGATGTGCTGTCAGAAGCTATGACGAGCTATGAGGAGGCATAATGCATTGTGCAGTGCTGATCTGTGCTGATGAAGTGGTTCTGGCATTGTTCCCTGCAGCGCTTCTGAGGGAGGCTTCTGAGCTGTCTATGCCAGGTCGGCTATGGTATGGTATGCAGGCTGTATGCAGGCATTTAATAACGAGAACTGTTGTCCGTCATCAATCGTGTTTTACTTGTGAGAACACAAGAGGTGCGAGTATTGAGTGTGTGTTAAAATGATAACTTTACAAAAATTGACGCAACACGACTAAAACAATAAAAGCTTTATCAAAGCAATCATCGACTCAACGGTACCGGGACAATAAGACGGTTCCACCTTGTGGATGGCAATAACAAGGCTCTTCTTTGTACAACGTTACGATCAATAATTAATTACATCATTATTTAACGAATCGAACAAAGGCTGTTGAAGAAGGTACAGCCTTGATGATCTGTTAAGTGTTAAGATTCTTGTGTGGTCGTAACGGGCGTTCGTTGGCATTTCCCCCTTACGTGTAATCGTTATTTTTACGATTAGATGGAAACAAAGGCGGTTGGAATAATAATATATATATAGAGTGGAACACGGAGGACTATCGAGGATCATGTTGAATGAACTCCCGTCCTGCCCGTCTTTTAAGGAGAGAGAGAAAGAGAGAAACAAAAAACTCTAAAAATAGAACTGAAAACAAACGATCGGCTCTATGAATGCATATTCTTATCGACCATCGTCATCAATGAAGCCAAGGCTTTGTAGCGCCGTCCAATAGTAGCGAGAAAGTCAAAGCCAAACTTCTGAATCTCTTTTGATTAACACCATAGCATCCACCTTTCCAGCCGCCACAAACTTGGCAATCCAGAAGAATTCTCCTAGCGTAGTTTGTGTTCGTCCTGACTGCATTAATTTGTCACCATGAGCGGCAACAACGTCAACACCAATGACAAGATAAGCACGCAAGAGCTGGACGCCGCCCTGAACGCCACGTCCACAACGAACCCGCTGGTGTCCATCCACAACCAAACGTACCTGACGGCCTGCATCGAGTACCTCGAATCGGTCCTCCCCTACGACGAGCTGCCCGGCGCCATCGTGCACTGCTCCACCTCCACCGAAAACGATGCCAGCGACGCCTGGGGCACCCAAGGAGGCCAATTCTGGAGTCCGCCCACGCCGGGGCCCACGACGGCTTCTCCCACCACCCACCGGCCATCGAACGCGCCGTCGCTGTCGCCCTCCTCGTCGCAGTCTCCCACCGGTCGCCGCCCACGCATTACCCCCACGCTGCACGACAAGCTGTTCGTGCTGCGGGGGACGATTTACTACGATCGCAATGCCAACGGACGGCGCGACGCCGACGTGCAGTCGGACCTGTCCAAGGACACCGAGTTCGAAATCGGGCTGGGGGGGGTCAATTTGAGGTTGGTCGAGTGCGATTTGGAGACCAATTCCGCCGTGGAGCAGCAGCGCAAGCCGGGAGGTGGAGCGGGGATGAATTCCAATGGTTCTAATGGGGACAAGCGGGAGGACGACGATGACGAGGACAGTAATTGGAATAGTTACAGTCAGACCATTAGCTTGGGATATGACGTACTGTTTCATCCCACGTTGGCGGATCGGGGTGTCGATGGCGGAAAGTGAGTATTGTACCATGCATATTATTGCCATTGCTGATTCCTGATTGTTGTCGTCCCCGTTCGAATCATGCCCTGACATCTGACGTTACAACGATCCATCCACACATCCACACACACATACAGGTACAACATGATCGACATCAAAGTCAATCGAGCCTACTTCATACAAGCCGAAGCGCCGGCAGGATACCTATTCACCGGAGGGGTATGCAACGACGACATTCCAGGATGGAAGTGTCCATCCACATCCATCGAACGAGACACGCCGGACGCAGCGGACTCCATCAAGGCACTGCAGAACGATAGAGTCACCTATGCCAACAACTTTATGAACGGAGGAGAAAATGCATTGGGGTTGCGACAGGGACGCAGTATACGATGTGTGTCCGTCAACAGGACGGGGAGGGTGGATGGTACGTTGGATTTGGGAGTTATGAAGGTGGGAGATGTTTTGTTGGATCATACTGAGGTTCGCTTGAGTTTGGATTTGGCGAATGTGGAGAATAGTCTTGTGAATGTCACGAAGAAGGATGTCGACCAGGATCAGACGCAGCAGCAACAGCAAGGCCAAGATGGCCCTCAGGAGGGGCGGCAACGGTCCTTGATGCATTCTCTGCTGTCGGTTTTTTCGGGGCAATCGTCAACGGATGCATCCCTCCTTCTTGAGGAGAGACTGCTACGTCATGCCACACACATTGGAAATGGACGTTATCTACTCAACGAAGACGACAGATATGCCATTGGTGTCGTTGCCGCAGAAGTTCTGGCATCGAGTCTCGATGAACGTCTTGCAAAGAATATGGTGGAGTTGGATCATATTAGCCCCAAGGAAGTTGTGCTCACTATTGCTCCCAAGGAAAAAACGGCGGATAATGACAATTCAGGCGCCTATGCCGGCGAAAGCTATGTCGCGAGCAATGTCCATGACAAGGGAGAAGGTAACAATCGATTACTGCGCAATGCCACCACCACAACCAACACAAACAGTGCCAACTCGAACAAGCGTCCGGTCATGAACTCACGAAACCCTACCCCACGCCGTACCAACCGTCTCACTGTTGACCTCGAAGTATGGGGTCATTACCCACCCCAGCTCAACGTAGACTTTGACTACATTGTTCAAGACTCCATCAATCGAGAGACCGAAATTATTCGTGAAGAACTCAAGGATTACAACACAAACTGCGACGATCAAACAGAGAAGGTGTATGATCATGGATACTTATTGAATGACTTTGAAGAGATCCATAGCAACAAGGGAGTCACGACGAATCGAAAGCGAAAGGGACCGTTGGACGAAGAAGAATCCGAGGAACAAGTCTCTACGGAGGGGGGAGTGTTTCGCACGGCATGTTCCAACGATGTGAAATTGCCGGATTATTTTGAAAAGAGTCTGGAGGAGATCAAGGTTACGACGGTGGGGAAGGTGCTGATACTAGAGGAACCTAGTGAGACACCAGTTTTGGTGATTGGTCTTTTGGTGGCTTTGTTGGTGGTTATGGTGATTGGAGGGTTCTTTATTTTTCGAATGGGTGAGTGACTTCGTGTTGCTGTTGCGTAGTGCACTGTTTTGTTCTGCTGTCATGTCTCCGGCTACAGTCTTACCCATTTCTTTCAATTGCAGCATTCAAGAGAAAGTCTGACAACGATGATAACATTCGCAACACAAATAATGACGGTCAATGGACAGAATACGGATCCAAGGTCCATTCTGTGGGCATTCAACTACATGATAAAACAGATGAAGAAATTAAACAACAGATGAAGGGAATCGGAAGCTATGACCGTTCCGTGATTAGTCCACCTGTCCGGCAGAGCTTTTTCCGAAGAAAAGTCGGAAATGTCTCTGCTGCTTTGAATGCAGAACGACGACGTATCACGGCACGGTTGGGTGCCGTCCAGAAGAGGCCGTCAGAAACAGGAGAGCAGAGCAATCCCTACTCACACAGTCATATGAACATCACTCAAGCAATAGATCGCGATGATAAGAGTTGTATTCCTCTCGATAAAAGCACCTACGATGCGTCTATCTGTCGACCAGCTGGAAACAGCACCTTCATTCCTTTGAACGAAGATCACGTTGATGCAGAAGAGAGAATCAAGGCCTTTGAACGCAGAATGATGACCATGAAGGCCCAGATTGCTCAAGAGAAATCCAGCACGATAGACGAAGAAGATCTATGTGATGAAAGCACTGTGTCGAGCCGTCCTTTTGTCCCAACAAAGATCAAGTTTTCGTCTCAGTATGAAAAGAAAAGCTCTGCGAACTCGTTCAAGAGCAGTGTCAGTAGTGGCTTGTCATCATCCTCAGCGCGAAAAGAACGGCATCAAAAGATCCCAGACAAGAAGAATGATTCGAACAATAGCAAATCGAGGCAGAGACCTCATCCTGGTTTCAGGACAATATCTGCGAAGAGTCCATCAAGATCCTTGTCATGATGATCTCAATCTGTGCTGGACTGCCTTTATAACGATGTAATGTATGTATACTTAAGCAATTTTCATATTCCAATGAGCAAATGATATCCTTCTGTCAAATGTTGTAGGCCTCACCTTGGTTACATGAAGTGACCTAGTTGCAGTCTTGAACAGTGAATCGTGAACTGTCAGGGGGAAAAAGAGGCAATACCGCATCTCACTCAAGAATTCATACCTTGACAAAATATTGTCATGTCGCAAGAGTGTGAATTACGCTCTCAAATACCTGCATTAGCCTCCTTCTCTGAAACATCATTGCAGGTCAGCACCAGGTTTTGCTCCTTGAGGGGTTAAGTCCTCCTTTTCCGAATAGTGACATTATTTCTCTTTTGACCACATCAAATAAGTCATGTCTTCCTGCAAAAAATATAATACTTTTTCTCACATTTTGATCTAACTGGTGCCTAGACCTTTCTCTCGACTATCATATATATAAGGGCAATTCACATGATTTTCAAACAAATAGGTGTTTGCTGTATGAATGTAAAAAGTAAAAAAAGTCACATATTGAGCCTTATCCGACAGAACACACTGTGGTGTTTATTTTTATTTATTGCGCAGTGAGCTTGCTAAAAATGAACAACTTTAAACTTAGTAGTGCTCAACCAGTGGTGTTTGTACCAAAATCACCAGAAACTATAGTCCATTTGTGAGATGGAGGGGTTTATGGTGCCTGAAATAAAAAATCTCATTCTTGGACCATAGTACATTGTCAAAAAAATCCTTTAACCGTAGCAAATGATTAGGTACTTCTACCTCCAGTGCCAGAGCTGTGTCTCCCTTATCATATGCTTCTGCTAATGGATGACTATAAAGTAGATAACTTAAAACAACATTTCTGACAAGTATCATTGCCAAACCCCTCTACAAACAACACAAGCTCCTCTTCTAGCAACCACCAATGTGAAGGCTCTACATGTCCGAAACTCCTGAGCTTGTCCTCTATTTCCATGCTCACTAACTCAATTCTTCAACATCAAAATGTGATGTCCAAAGCTGTGTGACATAGATTTGTTGCTTGGAAGGGCTGACGAAGCTAGGACTGAAGAGGACCAAGTCATTTTAATCGCAGAGCAAAATAGACGAGAACATGATGAGACCTATAATCTCACCAGTGACAAAATGCCAAAGGTCTATTAATAGAAGTGGCTGATTGACCAGCAGTCAAGGTGTATCTTCCTATTTTAGTTACTTGAACCTGTCAGTGTCACCATAAAATAATCAACACTGCAAACTGAAGGCTTTTTTGTCTTAACTGTTGGATGAAAGACTAATCACAAGTGAGTCTCACTGGAATCATTTCTACTGGTTAATGTGTATGCATGACTTTTGGAAAGACCCAAAGAATTTGCAGAAACAGATCCCAATGCGGAAGTTGAATAATATTGTGGATAAACTATGCAGAAATGCTAAATTGTGGGCAAAGGATAAGGGTGTCTTCGTTGATAAGCATATACTTGGGTTCAAGGGAGCTCATGTGTTGGTATTGTACATCAGTTACAAGGGGGAGGGAGAGAGCTACCCTCTGATGTGGTGTATGAGGAAGGATACACGTAATCATTTTTTTCTTTTTTAGAGAGATGCACCTGAGTTGCCAGAAAGGTTCCCTAGCCAAATTTATCCACACTGCTATGTGAGTTGTATTTTTGATGATGCAAGTGACAAACCTATGGACTTATCTTTTCATGGTTAGCATATTCAACTCTTGCTAGCTCGACACTATAGTACACAGTTCTTGTGATATGTTCAAGCAACAAATTGCTGGATGAAAGTTGTGCTAGTATGATTTCCCACCAATTATCTCCCACTCTCCAAGCATAAGCTAGACTGCAAGAGGGATGAATTTAAACAGAACTTATACTCTTTCTAATGTCAGTGTTTTTGTAATAGTAAAATTAATGGTATCTTATCCTGCTCACTTCTGAGTAGTCTTATTACACCCATTTCCTCCTTGTGTTTTCAATGCTGTCCACCTATCCACCATATACATGAACATAATTTGTGTGTAGTGAAGTGACCTCTGACAGCATTGGAGGTTTCTTGGAAACCCTCTAGAGTGACTGGGAACAATACATATTGGTGTGTTGTATTCAAGAATGGGGAACTAACAATATAGGACTCATCTGACTTCATCATCCTTAGAATATATACACGAAAAACCAATATCAACAAAACAAGCATGGCGAAATCTGAACACAACCTTGACAGGTAGTCTGGTCCTCAAACAGACTAAACATCCTAATATGGAATCGATTTCAGGGCCCCCTAAACAAAACTGCATTTTTGTGCAAAAGACTGATTTCTGCCTGGTACACCAGACTGAACTAGAACATGATTGTGCTTTTGAATCTTTGACAGCAAACAGGGAGTTCCTACATGGAAAACAAAGGCATCCCAATGCCAATCATTCTGCTTTCTCACACATTGATGGGGCCAACATTTGCCTTTATAATAATCAGCATCTGCCCCAGCAATACATTAGATTCTAGAAATGAAAATTGTTGTAAGAGAATTGCATACAATCATGTTGTACATTCTTAGTTGGAAATTGAAATGCGGACCAAATGACGCGGTCCCCATGCCTGATTTTTGTACATGTCAAAGAGTTATACTGTGGTACCTATTGGTCAAACAATGCTACCTAAATTTAAATTTAGATTTGAGACTTAGACGGGTTACAGCTATGGGTACTCTTTTATGGTCAAGTAGCCATTTTCGACCTAACTTTGCCAAAGTGGCAACTAGACCCCCAAGTTTGCCAGTGCAACCGCAGTAAGATTTCCGTTCAGTTGCCAAAAACTTGTAAACATAATTTTTTTGGACCAGTTCTTTTTCGGGGATGTTTTGGTAAACGGTTCTGTTTATTCGCATTTACAGATACTCCAGTAGAAAATCCTCTGTACCGATAATACTTTTACTTGTGACCATGGATCATTTCTCAAACAATGAAACTGTTTCCAGACAACACTGCCTTCACAATGGTTCTGGGACGATGATCTCTGGTGTCATTTGGTGGCTTTTGGTTGTGATAATGAGAGTTGAATGACGCAAGACATGGTGTTGTAGGCTTGGAAGGAATTCTGCAATGAGTGCTTTCCCTCTTCACCTTTCCTTGTGTCGTCAAATCTCAACACCTCCCAAAACCATCTGCTGCTCAAACAGTGCATTTGTTCCTTCCCAGCAACATGGATGCTGTGTTGGTGCCGTCCTTGAATTTCCTAGGCTGGGTGAAGACAAAATGCCATCAGATTTGAGCTGCAATTCATTGCAGCAAGTGCAACGACAGCTTGAGAATGATGCTGCACCGATCTTGTTCTGTGTTTGTCAGCAGAGAATGGCAGCATCAGGCCCTTTTGCTGGAGGAGTGATTGCCATTCTGCCCTGCTGGTGGGGTGCCATTGAAGTAGGGATGCATCATTCAATTTGGATGTTTATTGAATTGCTGTGGCGGAGGATGCAATTGGCTATTGGTGGCTCCACATGACGGTGACTTTCTCTGATATCAGAAATTTCTCGGCAACCATGTGGAATCACAGGGAGCGAACCACATTGGTGTGTTGCTATGAGAAAGGTGAGTCTAACCATAAAGGGTTTAGAACGTCTGGGGTCGTTTTATAAGATGAAAAATACAAATTTCAATGAAATAAAAAAACATATCATAACCTTACTCGAATTTTTATCCTTGTCTCAAGGATAAAACATTCTGGCCGAACTTGGTGAAATTGTTGGAACTTTTATCCTTGAAATAAGGACAAAAATCATCTGTGCTCGTTCTCAAGGTCACCATTTTCGGGGATCGTGTTGCAGTCTCTCTTTTTCTACACCATTCATCAGACAAGGAGTTGGGCTATCTATTGGTATGTTTTGGTTGTGTTGGGTGCTCTACAGCCTCAGATACGAACCAATGCCTCCGGCACTTATTTTCACAAGTTACTTACCGAAATGGAGTTTTTTTGCTTAAGCAGCTTGGTAAATGTTTCAACCATGGCAGGTGCGCAAATGGTGCGGTTTCTACATAAATTTTTTTGTCCTTATTTCAAGGATACACATTTTTTTAGATAAATGGACTATATACCTGCCAGACTTAATGAAACAATTTTGCATCAACTGCATGTTTATTACCAAACCTTAGCATCAATTACCAATATTCACTGCAGGTATCAACTAACGCCCACTTGGTATGAGTCTCGAGACTGTCTAGTTGTGTTTTTATTGGTCCATCAAAACAGGGGTTCTTATCCTTTTTTATCCGTTTTGGGGCCCTGAGTAAGGATAACTTATACACCAAGATATACGGTACAATACTTATATTTACTTAGTTCATACTTCGCCTTCTAGTGGTGACTGATAGGTGATGACTGATAACATTCGGGGAGCCGGGCAGACGTTGCCTGTTGCCCTCCTGTTAGCCTATACCCCGGAAAGCCAACCTGTGCCATCCACACACAAATAAAATAAATAGAATTTGGACGCCCGAGGATGCCTCTCTCCTTGAGTAAGATATGGTAGAACACCTTTGCCCTTGCTGTCGCAGAGAAATCCAACATCTTCGATGACAGAAACGCCATGCACAAAATCGACATGTTTTCCAACAGGACGATTGAGAAATGGCTTTTTAGCAGTGTGTTGTCTCATGGCAACAGTGATTGTGTCCAGAATTACAAGTGAAGATCCAAAGATCGCCGCCGCGTTGACCAGTACGATTATCTCTACTGCCAATGACACGAGACCTTTTGTTCAGCTTTCAAAGAGACATAGAACGGTGGACCTCGAGCGTGACACGTCATCAGTGAAGAACTCTAGTGCCCACAATACTATGAAGTATGACGTGAAATTACCAGGCAACAGAACGATTGATGCGGAGGGGATAAACAATACAACACAAAATTTCACAATGCCTCATATAAATCTACCCACGAAGCGAACACGCCTCTTAAACTCAACAGGAAAGTTTAGCTTTGTACATATTTCTAAGGCTGCTGGCTCGACTTGGATTCGGACTTTACGCAATTTGCATATGAGCACATGCCCAAAGAAAGAAGCTGGACAGGAATATCCTGTTTGGTATCAGGACAACAAAATATGCATGGGTGCAGATTATCATATGTTATCGCTAAGAAGTCCAAGGCATCATGTGTGGTCTCTCTTCACAGAGTGTAAATATGATGTGTGGGGATTCAAAGTTACAAAAGGTCGGAGCTTTCCTCGAAGTGGAAATACTGCAACAAATGACGAGAAAGACTTTAACAAATGGTTGGATCACTTTCTTCCCATGGGCCCCGGAAAAGAAGACAATTACAAATGCTATCACCCTGCAAATTTTCAAAGTAGATATTTGGATTCGAAGGTCTCGGGTTCCCATGGTGTAATTAATCGTCCAAATGATACAACTCGATTCGAACCGAATTTAACTCTTGCAACATCCGTGTACTGGGATCAGGACTTTGTGGGCATTGTGGAGTTACATCATGAATCCTTGTGTTTACTCTACCACCGCCTGGGGCCTGGTGCTCCAGTGAAGGCTCGACAGTATGTCAATGCTCAATGTGTATGTCCCAAACCCATGACCAGTGACGAAAATATCAAACAAGTGCATGTAGTTCACCACGCATATGGCCATAGAAAAGACCTCAGAAATCTGCCTCCACCCATTCTAGAAAAGATTGGCTTATTGACAGCAGTCGACAAAAGGTTGTACGTGTTGGCCCTCCAACAAATGATGACAGAGTTAGCTTGGTTAGAGTCTGCTTCCGGGCTTGATCGCAGGGTTCTATGTGATGATGTGTTATTCAACCTGGAACCCGAGCTTGAATATCTTGATGTTAGTATTGTGCAATTTTATCATGAAGCAAAGGCTGCAATTAGTGTGTAGGTTTAAGTTTAGTTTACAAATAACATAGGTTTAATTGATGCCAGAAGCATAAAAATATCACTATTGTTACCTCGGGGATGATATCTCATTGGGCAGCTTAGGGTGGCCAGATTGGTAATGCTCAGAATTTCATGTCTTCATGAACAAACATATTCCGTTTATAGCCTTGACAATTGATAGTACCTTAGGCCATGATCAACTATGATGGACATCATCACCCCCCCTCTCTCCCAGTTGGTTGTCCCTCATTACTCATTGGAGCAGAGCAGTCACTCCCCATCTTAGCAGAATTTTTGGATTGTTGATAATTCTACTTACAAGCACTGCAAGCAATAGAGCTGAAAGCAGGTCCTGGTGCATCAGATGTGTTTAACAACAATGGAATACACAACATACCAAGCAACAACTTTGATTTACAATTGAAAGTCTTACATACTCAAACCTGTGTAGGTATGTCGAGCACACAGTATCAGTAAAATAATTGTATGAGAAGCGCCAACTCGCACATGGCAAATTCACAATGATAGTACATTATACACCAGAAGATGCCTCAGTCATCCATTTCTTCTCAAAGTTGCATGAAATCACAGAAAGCAATGCCAACAAACCCTTTTTATTCAATGATAGGCCGATCAACCCAAATCAAAAACTACCCCATCAAAACAACTCCAAGCATACTTCATCCATCATAATAGCTGAGATGCACATAGCTCCAATGTCCTGTCTACACCACTGGGAAGTCCCTCCCAATAGCAACAAATCAGCAGTGAGCTAGAGCCATATTCCAACTGCACAAAGCAAAAGCATCAAATGAATACCCAGAACTCAAAAGTAATGTGACTATGCCTACAGGAACACAGCACTGGCACTGGCATCAACAATGCAAAATCAAAGATGATGGCAATCTCATCCGCCTGAGGAGCTAAAATATGCCTGCCTATCTGGCCTTGAAAAATTGCGTACATACAAATTGTTTTTCAACATTTTACAAAAATTGATGTCTAAAAATAAGAGAAGCGGCACAAAATCCCAGCCGTGATAAAAGTGGTTGGTTTCAAGTTTGATCGGTATTTTATATTTATGGTCGATTTTGGTCGCTTTCTACAAATGGTCACACAAAAAACGGCCTATATAATATATTTTATGGACGTTTGGAGAAACACAACAAGATTTAAACCTTTGGATTATTAAAATGTAATAATATTTTGTATTAATGTCCGTATACATTTGAAACGGGTTATATAAATTAAAATCACTAGATATATAGTATATTGAATATATTGAGTTTTTAGGAACTTACAATGTTTAAAGAAATCGACGAAATTTGATAATATTATTTTTTATTAATGGCTGTATTTTTTGAAGTCAGACGTGTCTCTGTCCTAAAGCGCCACACACAAAGAGTGTGTGCACAAAAAATAAACACGTTATGTACATAACCCCGCATCCGCGCCCTCAGTTTCCCACCCACAGGAAGCTGGTTTATATACATAATGTTCATCATGCCCGCTCCCAGATTTCGACGCAACCATGGCGACCGCTTACGAAACGACGAAAAATTCGCCCAACAACTGGGCTTTCGTTGCGGATTTTATACAAGGCGAAGATGCAAATGGAAACGGGAACTTCGCTGACGACACCATGCTCTGCTTCTCCAAGCATGGAACACTGGCTCTTACGTTCCACGCCAACTTCAACAGCGGGGTCGTCTGCAGCAAGTGCTTCCAGTTTATGAAGCCGGGGAGCTTCGTGCTTCACTGCAAGAAGTGCAACAAGGATCCCGCCCCATCCGCCAAGGCCATCAAGGAGTGGTCCGATTCGGACAAAAAGTGGGCCAATTTGCGGCGCAATTTCCCTGAAGAATTTGCTCTCAAGACTTCAGTTAAAGTTGCCACGCGCGACGGACTGTCCGCGTACGTGGTACACCCACACTTCTATCTCGGCAAGATGTCGTCGACTATGAAGCTCAAGGCACTTTGCATCACCGACGGATGCACCCACGCGTGCGCTTTTAACGCGTTGCACCTTCACTTCAAGAAGGCCCACATGACGGCCAATTACTCCCTACACGGCCTAGACATTTTGGCGGCCCCCACGAGTAACAACGTGGAAGATAGCTCGGGAGATGAAGACGACGACGGCGAGGAAGTGGAATCTGCGGAGGTGGATGCAGGGAGAGACGAAGATGTTGAGGAAACTGGAACAGATGAGGTTGCCGTCGATGAGGGAAACGTAGTGGTAATGAAAGAGGGCGGGGGGGTTGAAGACGACGGGAAGGCTGATGGAAAGCAGGCGACGGACAAATACACGAGTAGCAACTCGAACAAAACAGACGTGGCTGGAGGAGGAGAAAACACCGTCGGTGACACTCAGGACGCGGACTGCGAGCCTTTTGAGGCGGAAGATGGACCGTCTGATGACGAGACGTGCGATGGGCAGGAAAAGAACGAGAACACACCTGACAATGCTGAAAATAATGAAGCAAATAAAAAACCAAACAATTCAGCACCAGTCAGGAAGAGCGCTCTTAAGCGCCGAGCCCCTACTCGATACTGAGAGACTCTTTTTTGTGAAGGACAGTGGGGACGGACGAGTTGGACTGATTATGTTTTTATTGAATTGATGGGCATCTGAACAATTTCAAAGAGGAAATGAGAGTGAGAGACTGAAAACGTCATTAAATAGGAGCGGGCTCTTTTTAATAGTACGTTTGCATTACTATTAATGGGTGTGTTACAAACATAATCGTGTTGTATATATACCATACTATGATAATACAAAGCATGTGTGGTCGCGGTTCGCCCCCCCAACATAATCGTTATATATATCATCGAATGATATATATATATATTACAATATCATGTGTGGTAGCGGTTTGCCCCCCCAACATCATCGTTATATATATCATTGAATGATATATATAAACAGTACGGAACAGAATAACACACGACGGGTTAGGTATATACCATTGTGATAAAAAAAACGAGCCACACGAAGGCGCCCCTGGATGGATGTTTTTAGATCTTTAAAACTCTATTTTAGTAAGATATGATTATGATTCGTCTTAGAGCATGAATATAAGCATGTCATTCAAACTACGGTAGACATGTACACTGGCGTACATCTGTCCCTCTTTCTGGGGTATCCGTTATTTTGAACAAACACGCGTAGACACACATGCCCCCAATACGGAGTGTGGTGAAACGGTCAAACTACAGGTGTGTTACATATATACCAGCAACCACGCGCATGTGTACGTTATGTTCATGACATGCATTGGTCAAATCATATTTCACCGCTTCATTTTTGTCGTCAAATCTGAAAACAACCATGATGCGACCGGGGACAAAAAGCCGACAAGGGTAAGAACTGAGTTTTGACGCGTCGCAAAACATTGACCTCGGTCAAAGTGTGTGATATGGCCCACTAACTTGTGTTTTGATAAAAGAATCGCGGAGGATGGACAAGGAGACGAGAAGAATGGGAGAGAAAACTGCACATCGTCAAGGGAAAACGTGGTGCCCAACAACAACATTATCGTCAATCCGTACCGGAAGAATGCGAACGCATGTCACGTAGGACATGCCGCTACTTTGAGAAACCCCTACAAGAAGACTGGCTCGACGAATGGAACGCAAGTCACTCTACATAAACAGATGACGGCAAACACTAAGGTATGTAGCAACAGTTAATATCGCACAGACACGTTTTTATGATTACTTTGTAGAGAAACTCAACGAACTGCCATGTCATGTTCCTTTCAGGGGATAATGAGAGGCAATCACCCTAGCAAAGGGCCAAAGATGCAGGTCGTGGAGGTGAGCATCGTCAGAAATTCTGGCTCTACATTTTTTTATGACCGTATGATACAACAATTATGTATATAACCGCCTATTGTACTGTATCATATAAACCAATGCACAAAGACCATGCCCACAACATGCGAAGACGTCAAGGCTAGGGGTGACAGGAATGAGGTGAGTTCATATTAGACAGGAAATATATATTTCCCGATGATGAAGGATAGAAATGTACATCTAATGTGATTCGTGTGTTTTCCATATGGTTATGTATATAACAACAGGATTTCATGAAGATATCATGAGAAGACGAAACACCAGTTGGTGGGGATGACAAGGCACCTGGCAATGTGAGAGAGATCAATAAGGTAAGTTTGAAACGTTAGAAGTTATTTATATATATTCAGTATGTATATAACAGTGCACTCACGATAACATTCTTATGTATGTCATTTGGTTATATACATAACCAGGACTTGTCCACAAGAGCTAATAACTTTGAGGGGCTGTCTAGCAGTACACATGTGAGTGACATTTTTGGAATGAATAATGTGAACAGCTATTCATGTTGATAGGGGTGACACTCTAACATTGACTATATATATATGTTATGTATATAACACAGCATCTCAAGAGGAGACCATATGAAGAAGTGAGGTCACAGAGTTCCCACCCTGCCCTTCTGTTGGAAAGAAAACAGGTGAACAAGGTGATGCACTGTTATATATATGTGTGTGTCATGTACATGAAATTAATCTGACAGATCAATTGTATGCACAAAACGTTGTTATTTCCATAACACAGGGAATCACTGAGACATATTTTGATGGATCGAGGGGAGATATTGTACCTTTAGTATTGCCGACTCAGTTAGAAAGTGAAGAATCGGAAAGCGAATGTGAAGACGAATCAAAGGCAGACGCAAAGCAATGTTTTGGCAAGACGCAGGAGGCATTTGATGAAGATGTAGACGAATTTGAAACAGAAATCACGTATGACAGGAATAATGTCAAGATTGATAAGGCGGCATACATGGTGAGCAAGCGCCCACTCAATGATTTGTGTGTTTTTATACTTTTGAATCATTGACGTAATAACTCATCAATGGTTATGTGTTTCTAAAAAAGAATGTGACCAACAGTCCAATTAAGAGCTCGCCAAAAGATGCTGCTCAGGTAAATCGTGACTGTTCGTTTTTTTGACAACATGGTGTTCTGGTATTCATAACAGCAGTTTGAATCTTTGTGTTTACACTGCAGGAAACCCCATGAAATTAACAGACTCCGAAAAGTTGAATATCAACGAGGATTGGGTGAACACACGATGGCCAACTTGCATTTTTTATGGAAGGACAGGGGAACCCCTTACACAAGGATGCGTACGCCTAACCTAAAACTCATGAGCTGCTACTACAGATGCAAATCTTACCGGACCTACGGATGTGATGCTAAACTTAAATTGACATTAAAAGGAGGGCCAACAGGAGCAGACGAATGGACATTGTCTGGACATCACACAGAAATCTGTCAAAATAAAAATGGAATAGGGGCCGCTAACGGTACTACGAAGGAGGGTAAGCAAGAAGTCTCAAATATGAGAGACATAACAGAGCTCTTCAAAAATAGATTGACAGAGTTAGCGGTTGAGAAAATCTGGCTTGCTCCTATGAATATTTGGAGCATGGTACGCGACGAGATGGTGGGAGCAGAAGGAGGTGGTGCATTGACGATTCCATCCTCAGATGCGGTTCGTACTTGCTGTGTTTGATTATTTCCTATTACTAGAGGCGTGACCATTAACTAACACTGTCTGCATTGGTTCGTTGGTCGGTGATGTATGGAATGATCGCATACAGGTAAGTTTATGTCGTTTTTATGTATATAACAAGAATGTCGCTTTCGGAGTACTCAACATTTGTGTTGTCTTTTCAAAAAAAACTCACTGATGGACGAACCTGATCCACATGTACTCTCACTCTCTTTAAGGGATGTAACTTGATAAGGAACACCCGCAGAGACATGTCGGAGATGACAAATTTTCGCAATAGAGCTGAAGTACGGCAGTGGATCCAAGTCGGAGAATTTCTTAATGTTCTCTATTTTCTGGAGCGACGAGGATGGACCTCAACGAATATTGGGATTTTCCTTGTATTCTCTGCTCAAACTCCTAAAATATAAGAAGCTCTTCTTACATGTTGATGCAACTTTTGACGGTGCACCGAGGGGTTTCTATCAAGTTGTTATCTTTTCTGTGATTGACCATGCAAGTTCTTTGCACACGCCGATTTTTTTTGTCCAATGACAAAAAAGTCAGAGGAGGCATACAACCTCCTGTGGTCCCATATAGTGTCCATTGTGGGTGAGTGACGGCAATGTAAAGAAAGGAAAAATCTATGGTTTTGTGTTTTATCATTTATTTCATTGAAAACAAAATACTTTTTTGATAGGCCCCAAGGGGATAGACGTCTCAGGTGTGATGCACGACTTTGAGTGGGCATTAGTAAATTCCATTGAAAAATGGTTCAAGTGCGAGTATCATCTAGGTTGCTTCTTCCATTGGAAGCAGGGGATAAGGCATAATTTGATGGAAAAGGGGTTTCACAAGGATATGATCAAGGCAGTTCTACCGTTGTTTGATTTTTTGACGGTTATAAAAAAGGAGGACATCAGGAAAGGAGTAGAGTACATAAGAGAAATGGTGAACAAAAGCAAGGGGTTAAAGAGGTGTGACAAAAGGCAATTTGATGACTTTTTGAATAGCTATTTCATTCCGACATGGTCGAAGAGAAAGATGATTGACATGTTCAATTACAATTCAGATGATAAAGGAGATTGGCGTAGGGAAATGTAAGTAAGAGAAAAAAATGTGTGTTCATTTGTGATTGTTTTGCAGAAAGTATGGTGTCGCTTTTTTTGAATTGCGCTGACACATGGTGTCGATATCTTGACAACAATGATTTATGGAGAGCGCTTAAGCATGGCGTCGATGTTTTTTGGATTTGCGCTGAAGTATGGTGTCGATATTTTTTGTTTTATGTATGTACCATGATGACTAACGCATTGTCCAATGTTGTGGAAATAGACATCAACGCACAAATAATGTCATGGAACAGTACAACAGGGAGTTCAATAACCTGTTTGATTCGCCAAGGCCGGGATTATTTGTATTCTGTGAAAGAGTTCGAGAGGAAGCATCACGCTGGGAGAGGTTACACGAGGACGCATTGAAGGGAAAGTTCAAACACCGACAAAAAAGGAGTGAAGTAGCTTGGCCCGAGATACCCGAGGATTTTGATGAGTGGACACCGCCAAAAAAGAGGAGGACTCAGGAAAAATGAGGGAACGGAGAGTATGTTATTTTCGTGACGAAGGTATGTTTATAAATTTGTTACATACATAACTTTGTGCGAATCTTGATGAGATTTCGACATAACACATGTCTTTTCTTTGACCGCACAAAAGGTGATATTTGTGACGTTGTTATGTATATCATCGCGCGAACATATGTGTTCTGAGGTATTACTGGCCAAGCATAGGTTAGCAACACACATGCCACTTTTTTCATGATTTTTGATGTGTGTATAATATGACATTTGTATTCTTTTTGTCCACGCAAAATGTGATATGTTTGAGACAGTGTTATATACATAATCGCGCGGATGAATTCGAAATAAAGGTATGTTTATAAATTTGTTACATACATAACTTTGTGCGAATCTTGATGAGATTTTGACATAACACATGTCTTTTCTTTGACCGCACAAAAGGTGATATTTGTGATGTTGTTATGTATATCATCGCGCGAACATATGTGTTCTGAGGGATTACTGGCCGAGCAAAGGTTAGCAACACACATGCCTTTTTTCATGATTTTTGGTGTGTGTATAATATGACATTTGTATTCTCTTTTGTGCACGCAAAATGTGTTATGTTTGAGACAGTGTTATATACATAATCGCGCGGATGAAGTGCCTGCTGGGTTTTTTTCCACAGGGCATGCTGCCCTGCACTGGTTTTTTTCACCCACCCTTCACCCACCCCTAGGATGATGGCCATGAATGAATGTTTTATGGGGTAATGAAATAATAAAAATGAAATTTATAGAAACAGGATAGTATTTTGGATTCAATTTATAACATAGAAACTGATAAATCCTGCGACCATTTGCAGAAAGCGACCAAAATAGGCCAAAAATATCGCAAACCGTTTGATCATGTACATAAACACCGATGTAGACTATATCTGTAACATACAGAGCTAGAGCTTTCTTTATATTATACAATATATATGAATACACCCACAAATTTGTTACATGACTAAGTTTTTCTCATGTTTGAGTTTTCATCATAATGCCTACACTTTAATCAATTCCAAGATATGATAATCAACTAGATGAGGTCACTCCATTCAAAAGTGACAGATGATGGTCATCTGTTGTCATCAATTTTTTCATGCACTAGGATAGGATGTCATCAGTTTCCATTGATGAAATGAAAACAGCCTGTTGTGAGTCCTTGTGAGCATCAGGCTACTCAGTGATATGGCTGGCATACAATTGCAGGTCTGGTTAGCTGCTTTGCGCTTTGCATGATTGAGTGGAGCATACCGAAAAAACATTTCGCACATTGTCTTTACACATATACACATTTTTTGTGTTTTGGCAGGAAAAAATCATGTAAATTTATACAAATCATGTGTAAATCACACAATTTTTGGTCGACAAGAGAGTTCGCCATCTACTCAAATCGCATTTACACATTTACACAAAAAAATATTTATGATCGTCCCCCCCCTCTAGTTTCCCTTGTACATCCTATCTCCATTTCTCCAAAGATGTCTAGAGGCCGCCGATTCAGCATTGCAAAAATTGACTGTCTTGTGGAAAATTATCAACAAAGTCCTCCCCATCAGTCCCAATGACTGAGACAGAGTTACAGAGCATCACTGGACATTCTATCCCAGGATTGACCTGAACCATGAGTGTCTTAGACATAACTTAGCCTTGTTATACAGCCAACGAAGCCTACCAGCAACCCACTTGTCATGTGCATGTGCACAAAGCAAAGAGTATTTTTAGAGCATTAAGGAGGTGATGGGCATGTCCTATGGTGGGAGGGATGAAGATACTGAAGAGGAAGAAGAAGAGGAAGATGGTGACGCTGCTGCTGCCGCTGCTGTGCGGCACCTCCTGCCGCTATGATAGAAGTCGGTGTAGGTGCTGCCATTCAGCAGAAAGATGGAGAAGACAGCAGATCAGCTAGTGCCTCCAATGAGGGTGGAACAAGTCTTGCAGGTATGGGGCAGGACAGATGATCTGTTTCTGTTGCAGCAATGCCACGTTAAGGACAGGATTTGTACCCCTTATGAGAATTCAAGTGCTGGGATTTCTGCGAACTCAATGAACTTGTCGGACCTCATGCAATTCATGTTGATGCGTGCTGAGGTTGACATTCAAGTTAAGCAGCGAGGCTGCCAGGAACGTGAATACTTGGAAGAGAGGCATCGATGAGAGAGGGATCAAGCAGAAGACAGGTACATTGAGAGCATGATGAAGCTGACAAGAGACATGAGCATAGAATGGAAAGGCAGCTGTAGAGTCAGTCCAAGATGATGCAGATGTTCATGCTAAGCATGATGGATGGACGTATGAAGAAGAAGATGGATGACAGCATTGATGAACACCATGAAAGGGGTACACACAGCAGTAAAGGGAATGAAGAGGAGGGAAGCAAAGAAGAAGAAGCAGAGGGGAAAGAAAACAACAATGTTGATTGAGAGTGCAGTGTTTTGCTTTGTGTTTTGCTGAAAGGAATATCGAGTACACCTAATGTTTAAATTCAATTTGAATTGCCAAATAATCCCCAATTGAATACATGACAACTCAACCTAATGAATTTACAGTTTATTGACATTCTCATTTAATGGCGGCATGTATACATGCACAGATGTATCATGAGCTTCATCATAAGATTATGTTGTCATCTGTACTCAAGAGCTATGTGATCTTTGATAAGTGGAAATGAAACCTAGAATGCACATATACCCCATTCTGAATATTGTCGCAGCAAAGTAGCATCTTTAGCGATCTCCATTTCACCAATGGTCATGTCAAATCTAGGTTTGCAGAATTTGATGAGAAAAGGATAGTTATTACATGCAAATGCAGAATGCAGAACAAACTGCAACTTCCTGGAAAACCTCTTTTTTGGCAATAAAATGTATCCAAGTAACACCAAGTGGTCTTTTTTTCTGGGAACGGAGAAACAGTACTCCGCCCGACATGCAGAGAAGACTCTGAGAATCCACAACTACCTGGCTTCAGTGAAACTGAGTGACACCAAGTGAAACCAAATGAAACCGAGTGACGTCAAAGTGACACCGAGTGACACCGAGTGACACCGAGTGACACCAAGTGAAACCGAGTGACACCAAGTGAAACCGAGTGACACCAAGTGAAACCGAGTGATGTAATACCGAGTCCAAGTGACACCAAGTAAAACAAAAGACTTGAAATAAGAACAGTGTAATGGTTATCTAAATAAGTCAAATTTAGATGAAACGTGTGACACCAAGTGAAACTGAGGACACCAAGTGACACCAAGCGAAACCGAGTGCCACCACGTGAAATCGAGTGACAACACATAAAACCAAGTAAAACCGAGTGACACCAAGTGACGTGACACCCAAGTGACACCAAGTAAAACCGAGTGACACCAAGTGAAACAGAGTGACACCAAGTGAAACAGAGTGACACCAAGTGAAACCAAGTCACTCGGTTACGCGAACAAGTAAGGCCAAGTCGGAGAAATGGACTAATTTTGAAATTTTCCTTATCCCGAAGTACCTGAGCGTTACACCAGGATACACCAAGTCCGTGGTTTTCCAGGAAGTTGCTGTACATTTTGGGAATCATACCATCAGGACAGAAACATAGAACAACTCCAATGTAATGGTCACAAGTCCACCCATTGTAGAATCTATTTTATACATCATCCTCCGCAGCACATTCTACCATCACCTTGATCCCATCAATTGTACACCAAACACCAGCTAAGAATGAATGGCACTGGTATACTGGTTCTCGGTACTCACAAATTGTTTTTTCTGTTGGTCGCTTTATTTTGGAACCATCAATGCCCTGTAGAACATGCATATGAATGTGGGTACAAAATGTAAAATAATCAGAAAAATTTGTTGGTAGTCACGTATTTGTTCCTCAATCATCTGCATTATTTTGGAATCATCAGTGCCCTGTAGAACATGAATTAGAATATGTGTACAAAATATCAAATAATCAGAAATACTTGTCTGACTCATGCCAAAATCTGAGTTGCAGCACCATGGTTGAACCATGAGTCTTTGTCCATGTGAGGATTCATCTCAAACCATCAACAGAAGTCATCAATTATGGCTGACACTGTGTCATTTGATAATGCAATAATCAGCCCATCCTTAGAGCGTCTGAAAGCCCCTCAGTCAGACCTTGGGTGTGAGATAGATACTTAACATCCGGTGTACAACTTGTGTTCAAAAATATGACTTACAAATGTCGTGAGTGTACTTACGTGTTGTAGATTGACTAACACAGTGTATGTAATAAGTCATGCACACACAAATTGACTCAGGGATAGTGCAGGAAATTAGTCACCATTTTTCAGGTTCATTGAAGTTGATATACGTAAGTTTCTACTTACAGAGCAATAAATTTAAAAAAATAAAGACTAACTTTTTTTAAGTAGTTTCTTGGTAAACTAATACAAAGTTTGTTCTATGTTGTCTTATTTGGGCAGATAATTTCAATGTTGCCAAGCTTGAAGTTGTCTGGTAAGTCTAATTTATGGTACGCACCAAACTTTAGCAATTACATTACGCATGTTCTACGCGGTGCTGAATTCAGTAAATTTCACACAAGTCAGCTGTGTGAGAATAGGACCTTAATTTAATATGGCTTCTGTGATGTAAGTATTGTATTGTCACTGCACATGAAAAACACGGGTAACCTCCCCGTACACTCAAGTGTACGGGGAGGTTACCAGAGCCTCCGGAATGGTATCTTCAAGTTGCCTCCCGGTACACCTTAGTTGGAAATGTCGGCGTTGTGTCATGTCAGCTGGACCCCCCATATGACATGTCAGCTTCCAACATGCCGACACGTCGGCAACATGTCATGAGACATGTCGGCGACATGAGCAATGTGGTGACTTGCCCAAGACGACATTGGAAGACATCTGTCCCAACACGCTAGCCTTGCACTAGGTTTGCAAATGTCGTTTTGTGAAATATGCCAACACGTGACTAAGATTGACTCCCAGTCAGAATGTCGGCGACATGTCGCTGTCGTCCAAAATATGACGACACGGAGTGACGGGAAGACATGTCAGCCGACATGTCGCCGACATTTCCAACTAAGCGGTACACTTCTGTAACCCTCCGGTAAACCAGTGTACGTGAGGGTTACCGGAGTCTACCGGGAGGTTCCCAGGAGGTTACCGGAAATTCGAGACCAAAAGGAGCTTTCAGATTTATTTGTACGTACGATAGGAAATGGTACTTTTTTACTGGAAAACAGACTTCTCGGTAAGTCTTAGAATCAATATAAATCTAATTAATTGCTATTACTGGATTACTTAGTAGCTAAAAAATGATTACCGATGGCATACCGGAAGTGTACGGAAAGGTTACCGGAGAGTACTGGAGGGTTACTGGAGCGTACAGGAGGACTGCCGGAACATACAGGAGGGCTACCAGAGCATACGGGAGGGCTACCGGGTCTTATATCGTACTGTTGGACTACAGTAATAGCAGAGTATGTGCAATTTATCTCAACTATTAAAATTAAACATACTACATCACCATATTTTAGGGGCCCACCCAACACATCGCCCACCAAAATGACATGACACACATGCAAAAATTTCAGCCCCAAGCTAAAAAACAATAATGTGGACAATACACCAAGGTAGAAGAAAATTAATTATTTAATTGAAACTAAGCTGAAATGAAAGCAATTGTAAAATAGTTTGCTTTCATCATAACTCATCTTAAATATTTACATGCTGCTGCCGATTGTTGTTGGCAACACGGCGGTGCAAGGCGGAATGCCAAACTCAGTCTGTGGACTGAGTTTTGGCTGTTCCCGTGCCTGGCCTGAAAATAAAATAATTGAAAATTAGATGTAGTCAAAACAAGTGTGGAAATAATTGTATTCATCATAACTCACCTCTCTTAATATACCCACCGCTGCCAATTGTTGTTGGCAACACGGTGGTGCAAAGCGAAATCCCAATCTCAGTCTGTGGACTGAGTTTCGGCATTTTCGCCGGTAGGTCTGTAACTTTTTAATTGAAAAAAATTGACGTGTGGTGAGTATAATACTGATAAAAAAGACAAGTTCATTACCACTCACCCTCAAAACATACCCGCCGCTGCCAATTGTTGTTGGCAACATGGCGGTGCATGTGTGTTCTCATTTTTTGGCGCAGTCACTTCTGATAGTACCATATTGTACGTACCATATAGGGTAAATGACATACTTGATTTAAAAAAATATAGGCCCAATAAGCACTCACCAAATAAAATCACAGATCAAGCCTAGAATTGAAATCAAAACTAGACCCAACAGGTGATCTTGCTGTTTGTAACTCGTGATTCGCAAAATGTGAGTCATGAAACACACAACCACTCCAAACATTTTTTTGCTTCAAAGCTTAGCGTGATAAATGTATCTGTGGCTTAAACAAAACAAAAAACGGTAACCCTCCCGTACACTCTTGAAATTCCGGTAACCTCCCTGTACACTCTGACATTTTGAGAGTGTACCGGAAGGCTACCGGTGTTTTTCGAATGCAGTAGTACCATAGGATATTTTTGTATGTTGTGAGAATCAACAAATTTCACGACAAACAGTGAATTTCCTGACACACCGCAAATTTCCTGACTCACCACACACCCTATTCACACACTCACATCTTCTATAAAAACCACCATGGTAATTTTGCCGTTGCCACAGTCGATGCCCATGACCTCTGCCCACAGACTAAATCTAGAGCTGTCACCACCACCACTCTGTTGCAAACAATGTAGACAAACAGAGGAGTGCGGGCACAAGGTATGAATGTCATTTCTTTTTCATTTTTTTATTTGATTTAAGGGTTAATCCAATTGAATAATTACAAAGCATTCCTCTGAAACTTGCGTGTTTTAATTTGCTGTTTTTTCTTCTGTACTGACCATGTGATTGCTGACATCTTATCCCTCAGACCAAATCTGGAGACTTGGCTGCTGCCACCTTGCTTGGATGCCCACTGCTAACGATGCCCACTGCTAACAATGAGAAAGAAGTGCAACTTTTGTGGCCTGAAGGGTCACAAGGAGGCGGAGTGTTACAAGAAGCATCCTGAGAAGGCACCCGCATGGTACAAGGAGAAGGCCGCTAAGACAGAAGCGGCATCCTCAAATGTCGAGGTATCCTTGACGTCATTGGTCCCGGATAAACTGGGAGTGGTCTTGCCGACTGAGAAAGGTGATGACGCGTTGGCGGTATTGCACCAGGATGATGTGTGGATCTGTGACACCGGGGCTAGCACGCACGTAACTAGGTGTAACGCCGGAGCGAGGAACATTCGTGACTCGATGGTGTACAGCCTGGGGCATACGGGCTCAGCTATGGAGTCAACAGCCCTGATTGACATCCCAGGAATCTTTGTGAACAAGGACGGGAAAACTGGGATGAAGGCAGTATTGAAGGACTGCAGTTTTAGCACGAGACATAATTTCAACTTGCTCAGCATGTCCAAGCTGATACACAAACAACGGTGGAAAATAGTGCAGGGAGACAAGAAACTGATTCGTATTGAAAACGGGAAAGGTGGAATGATTGACTTCGATATAGTAGTGCCTACTGAGAAGGGGGCAATATATGCGTGCAAGTTTGCAAGAAACGTTGAAGTGACCGCTGGGAGAATCAGAAGTCGGTGAGGCTTAACATCAATATGGCCCACAGTTTGCTAGGTCATCGCAACAAAGACTCCGTGTGCAAGACAGCTAGGGAACTTGGCTGGGTCATTACTCATGGGACATTGAAGCCGTGCGAACACTGCGCGCAATCCAAGGCTAGGCAGAAAACCGTTTGAAAGGAGTTGAACACGCTCAAGACTGATATACCTGGACACCGCATATACTTGGATCTGTCCAAGATAACTATCAAGACTGATGCGTCAAGTGATACCACAATCAACCGTGATAA